>ML807262.1:0-21624 GCA_009831015.1 Picea engelmannii
TCTGCTTAGGCCAGGAGATTCCTGCATCGAGTGCAGTCGAATACCTCCGCATAGAGTGCGTCGAGGAGGCTAAGTGGTGAAACCTTTGTTCTCACCTCGTTCAGAGTTGGGTCTGAGTATTCGAACCGTGCAGGTGAGTGCAGATCGGACCAGGTATCAGAAGTAAGTCTGAGAAGAGGGAGAGGCGAGGTTGCTGCAAGCGTGAGTGCACAGAGCCCAGGAGAACTTCGATACTTAGAGAGTGGTTGAAGGTTAAGAGTAAGCAGAGTGCATGAAGGTTCTCTGAAGGAATCAGAGGACGAAGCTCAGAAGGGATAGCCCTTTGGTTCATTAAAGAAATCGACCCGGTAGTGGGCGCACGGGACGAAGGTGGTGGAGTAGAGACCTCTTCATAGAGGAAGAGAATCGACGACTGGAGTTGATCGAGGAGAGTCCCGAACCCTAGGGTACCGTTGATCGTGGAGGAGCCGCGAGAGGGTTAAGCCGCAGGTGCACGGAGGAACCATTCCCATCGCACATCGGTGAATCGGGGTCAGCGAGTGCAATAGTCCCATGCACGTTAGAATAGCGAAGTGCGATTCCCCGATTTAGTCGAGACCGTCGATCCGAGAGTGGACAGGTGGCACGAATCCGGAATATCGGAGTTTCGGCATTCGGGGCTTCCAGTGGCAGGAGACTTGAAGTCACAGACCTGAGAGTCGCGAAGTCTCGACGTGACGTGGCAGCGTGGGACCCGGGAGTCAGAGTGGAGTCCAGGTGGAGTGCTCGTGGGACATCGGAGTTTCGGTACTCGAGGGTTGGAGAGATCAAGGTTCGTGCCGCGAGTAGGGATTCCCCGAGGTTGACCTTTGACCGTCGGGGTTCGGGTTTTGTTTTCCCCAGGGACAGCACTATGAGGCTCGCGATATCGCGAGGTCCGATCTCCCGATACGTGAAGGGGTGATCGCCGAGAAGACTGTGGGTAGAACTCCCGAGGGGAGTGGGAGAGCATCGACTCTTCGGGGCCGGGAGAAAGAGAAGGTCCTGGTGGTGTGACCAACTGCTGAGAGTGTGGTTGCCGCCACTGTGGGTTTCAAGAAAGTCCAGGATACAGCCACAGGGGACAACAAAGATAAGAAGTCACAACGTGTCAGAGAGAGGGGAGCCTCGAAAGCCTAAGGGATTATTGCACTGTTGAGGATCGAGGTGTTGTCGAAGCCTAAGGAGAAGGGGGTCATCGGGGCCGAGAGGTTGATGTCCCAAATATCTCGTCTAAGCCAAGAGGAGGAACCCGAGACTTGTATAGGAAAAAATCTTGTTACCTCGGAGAGTTGCAAGAAGAAGTCACTTTGGGGGACCAGAGGAGGTGAAGAAGTTGGTAGGGATCCCAGTGGGGTCAATGTAGATAGTTGTAGTTGAGAAGAGATTGGTGGGCTGCCAGTTGTCCCCATCCAGGGGAGAAACTCTCCTATATCTGGTGAGTAATCCACTTTGTTTTCGTAGGTGGCCATTGGATCGCCATTCCCTAAATACAGGCTAGTCGCTTCTTCACTCCTATACTGTTCACAAGCTGCTCAAATCACCTTTGGCGGATGAGGCAAAAGTGAAGGAGTCGTCAAGTTTTATGAGAAGGTTTATCTTAGAAATGTGGGGTTGTGCCCATGGTCTTGTCGGAGGGTTTCTTGTGACCACAGGGTAAAAGGATTTGTGGTCAGGTAAGAGGGTATCTCGTGACCGCAGGGTGTGGGCCACAAGCCCTCGGAGCCAGAGAACCGTAGAACCCTGCCCTCGGAAATCTCTCCATCCTCCATAATTAATATTCATGCTACACCATGAATCAAATGAATCCCCATTAACATTAAGCCATTAACATTAATACATTCACATTAAGCATTAACATTGATACTTTTATAGTATTATTTTTCAAATCTATAAGTTTAAATAAAAATAGTTTTTTTTTCTATAGGAATTAATACAATATAATGAAATCAAAACTATATTATTATTATTATTATTAAAAAAACAACATTAATAAAAGTAGATATTAGTGAAAGTAATTGATAAACGATCTTGTCAAAAAATTGAAAGATAATATGATCTAATGATACTTTATTAAGGTTTAATCATTTATGATTCAATGATCATTTATTAATATTTTTAATAATTTTTTTAGTATTAAATCAATAATATTCTATTAATAAAGTATTAAAAATATTAAAAAAAACATTAATTTTAAATTTTAAATTTTTTTTTTTTATCGACAGTGAGCAATACAGGTTGATTGCATTTATCAACTTCAATCTAGATGTCAAATAGGATCTTGGTTGTATTAATTTGATTTGAAAATTCTTTATTAATTTCAGGATGGGACATGTGAGTATAGCATTTGGAAGCTTTGATAATGTCTTCAAGTTGGAATCTTTCTAGACAATTCTTGCAAATTTTATCTCCACTCTTCTTTGTTTTTTCCGTTGTCAAATCTGTGATGGCCTACAGTTCGTTCTATTATGTAATGATCTTTTTTCTTTTCATCTTGAGACTATGTAATGTTGTTTTTTTCTTTCTTAATTAAACTTGCAATAAAAGACAATAGTTTACCAGTCCAATATGTGGCTATTGTCTCTGCCCAGGCTCAATTTAATCAATTAATATTATAGTAAGTGCTTGGAAAAGACATTTACTAAACAGTTTAACTTGAATTTCACTCTCAAGGATATATTGACCGCCCTAAATGCAAATATTTCCCAATCAATGTAATGGTATTTCTTTATATCCAAGTAAAATTGTGAAGACAAACTTATGCCAAATTGTTTATAAAATTATTGTCATCAACAGAGTTGCAAGTGGAAAGGTTCGATCATGTACATATTCTTCATCTCATTGATCCAACAATAATAGACATTTTAGATTTTCTAGTGAACTCTCAAAAGTTTGGCTTTTCTTTTTCTTTCACAGAATAAAGTTCACAAACAATCGCAAGCCCAAAAATTGGACTATAAGTGCTAACAAGCTATGTGAAACGTAAAAACTATCTCAGGCCCAAAAATTGCATTATACCTGCTATCAAACTCACCAGCATGGAGCGTTTTCAAGTAAAACACATATCTCCGAACAAATACATCTATCTCAACAAAAAATAATATATATGAATTATAATCACATGATTTCATCCGATTCTCAAAAATAAATAAAAAATGGATAATTTGTTACAAATTCTGAAAAATATTGTTGAATTTTTTTTAACTAATGCAAGATCTTATTTATCTTTCAAATGTCCTTAAATTTCTAGGAGTTAATTTTTAATTTCAATAAATCTAAATTTATTATAAATAATTCAAATTCAAGTAAACTTAATATCTTTGGGTTTCATATATTTGAAAATATATTTTAAATTAATGGTTAAAAACATGTGTTTCCTTTTAAAAGATCACAGGTTCCCTGGACGGAAGGGGGTCCCTTGTCCCACAAACAAAGAGGTCTCATACACCAATTTGGTTGTCCCACAAACAAAGAGGTCTCATACACCAATTTGGTGTGGCTTGACTGTGACCTTAAAAATAAATTATTATTATTATTATTTATTAAGTTAATAAACTTTAAGATAAAATTAAAATTTACAATATTAAAAGTTAATAAATTTAATTTAAAAATATAATTATGAGAGTATAGTTAAATTTGAAATTAATATTTTGATTAAATTTTAAAATATTTAAAATAAAATAATTTAAACATTTTAATTATAAATTTTTAATATAAATAAAGTGAATTAGATATAGTTTAAATAAATTTTCATTCTCAACAAACTAAAATAACAATATTAGCTTTTCGCCCAAAAACTAAAAGAACAATAATTACAAATTAGCTTCATAGATTCTCATCCAAATTAACTAAAATAATAATTGATTTTGCCCCAAAAAAATTAAAATACCAATAATCCATTCTCACCCAAAAACTAAAATAACAATAATTACAAATTAGCTTTGTATATTCTCAATACATTAATGTATTAAAGTTTGTGATACATTCATAATGTGCTTGAATTAATAAAGTTTAATAAATTAATACATTTCCATAGTTAATAAAGTTTAATAAATTTAATTCAATAGTTAAAATAGTATAATTATGAGAGAATAGTTAAATTTGAAATTAAAGATTTTGACAAAATTCGATAATAGTAACATAGCCTAGATTCACAATGTGAGAAACATAACCCAATATTACAATGTGATGTGAGGAAGATATCCCGGTGTTGTAATGTGATGAAGATAACCTAACATCACAATCTCAGGAACATATCATGATATTGCTATTCAACATACAAGACCTAACAATGCAATGTGACATACAAAACCCTACATTGCAACGTGATGTCCAAAACCCAAAGTCACAATGTGAGAAATATAACTCAATGTCACAATGAAATGAACATTGTGAGATAGTTGGCTTAGGTTAATGTATAGTTGGTATGGATTGTTGGTTTTCATTGATGTCAACCATTGGAGAGTGATATTGTAGATTGGTGTCAACCCTTAGTGATTGATGTCAACCCTTGGAGAAAGTCCAATAGAGAATTCTGGTAGCACAAAGGTTTGGGTAATGGATCCAAGGTTCTTTCATTTATAATAGTGTGAATTTTAATATATTTGAAGGTAATACTATTCTATATGGATAGTACATGTCATTCCATTTTCGGTGGCATGTGGAACGTCACATAACTCCTCATGGTTAGAGAGGTATGGCCATGAGAAGTTGGAGAACCCAGGTTTGGGTAATGGATCCAAGTTTTTTGATGGATAATGGTATGCGTTTTGATATATTTGAAGGTAAGACTATTCTAGATGGATAGTACATGTCATACCATTTATGGTGGTATGTGGAACGTCACATATCTCCTCACGGTTTGAGAGTTATGGCCTTATGAAGTTGGAGGAACCTCATATGTTGGCTTAAAGCCCCAAAAGGTCAAAGAAGTCAAAGAGCTTGCAAAGAAGAAATTATTATTTAAATGATAAAGTCAAGTGACAAAGTCAAGAAGGATTATTTAAATAATAAAGTGAAGTGACAAAATCAAAGAAGATTATTTAAATGATAAAGTGAGGTGACAAAGTCAAGGAGGAATATTTAAATGATAAAGTAATGGAGAAATTTCTAACCCTGAAAATGAAGAAAATATGTTAAGTGACCTAGAAATGGGTTAAGTGACAGGTTAGAAGATGCTTCTAAGGAAGATATTTGGAGAGCATAAATAAGAGGTAAGGCTCTCTCATTTTAAATCACACTTGAGCATATTGAATATCTATAGGTGACTGAGTTAACCAAATGATATCAAATCCGAATTTCATAGGGAAGGTCAAGAAAAGAAGGCAGGAATTCAAGGGGGGATAAATTCTTTTGATGATGCTTTCTAAGGTATGTTATTTACAGGGCATCTCACCATCTTCACAATAAAGTTTTTTCTATAATGATTCAGACTCTAAAATTGATAGGCCATTGAGGAAACATATCCAAGTATATGTGGTAAAAAAATCATCTTCTGGGTCGTTGTATTTTTGGATTTACATTCAGTGGAAAATAGGGTTTTTGGCTAGTCCTGAAACTAGTCTAAAACATGTGTTTAGGGTAAAAACGTCATAACTTATTCATAACAGATCCAAATTAAGTAAGACAACAAGTGTTGGTTAAAGTACATTCTATAGTATTATATGTAACATTTTCATATCCATTCAACAAATATTTTGTGCGAGGCACGCTCTACAAGGTCGCTCTCTAGAATAAGCTAAAATTCAGCAAGGTATGCCATTTTTCCTATAACTCATTTTCTAAGAGGTTCCAAGTAGTGACACCTGGAGGAATTTCATAAACCAAAATGAAGAACATTGTGTACTATTTTCGTATCCTTATTCATTACTAGTACATAGTTATGATTATTTCAAGTTAGCGTTGTTGACTAATCCAAAACTAGTCATATGAGACTAGAGAAAAGTTTGATGAAAATGATATTCTCTTGTTGTTAAAGTTAAGGAAGGTTTGTAGGCATGTGATCATATACACTAGGTCTATTACAAAGTTACAAATCATATTTGGATGATGAAATTGATGAGGGCATTTGGTTTAGGTACATGTCGGGTACATGGTTGAGACAAGTAGTTGACGAGTTGGCACATACATGAGGTGTATAGTTGATGATTTTGGTACATCTTTATGATTCATATTTGATGAGTAGTTGATACGTGATTGGTACATACTTGGTGCATGGTTGAAGACACTTGTTAGTAGTATTGTTAACACATGGTTTATGGATGATGTAGCATACTTGTATTATTAGAAGCACATATTGATCTTGGTGATGATTATGAGTTGTTGTGTTATGCTTGGTTGATGCACATCTTTGAGATTTGTTTTGGTGATTGATATTGGTGAGTATATATGATTTGGTTGATAATATTGATGAGACAGGTTGTGGTGATAGGTTATTTGGACAAGTTGTTGTGACAAGTTATTTGTACAGGTTTGGTGCATGGTTGATGCAATTGTTCATGGTATGGGTTAAGGTACAGGTTGGTGCATTGTTGATGCACTTGTTTATGGTACATGTTGATTACAGGGTATTTGGTACAGGTTGGTACATGGTTGGTGCACTTATTTATGGTACATGTTGATTACAGGTTGAGGTACAGGTTGATGCATGGTTGATGCATGGCTCAGGTTTATTGGTATAGGTTTACAACGGTATATCTCACAATGATAGTGTGATGGTGGTTCCATCATTCTACTTCTACTTCAGGGCGGTTGGACGGGGCAAGGAAAGGTGGTTGTATCCACCTTTTGGTTGTAGCTGAAAAACATACGGGGTTGTAGCCTCCTTCTGGTTGTAGCGAGAGGATTGGGGAGTTGGAGCTTCCCTCGGGTTGTATCCTGAGAAACTAGGGGGTTGGAGCCTCTTTCTAGTTGCAGCTGGAAAACAAAGGAAGTTGGTGATTCCAATGAATGTAATTCTTCAAGACATATAATAAAAAAAATTATGTGTTTTTCTCCCAATTTGGGTGTCCATGTAAAACATTGGTGTACTGTGTATGTGTATGATTGTTCATTTTTTCATTGCTTATTTACTCTGTAGTTATTGGATAATAATGATACATTGATATAATACTTGGATTATATGGTTAAAAAGGATTAAATTGCTCTATTACGGATTCACCCCCCCTCTCAGTAATCCAACAATTGGTATCAGAGTCGGTTCCTTCAGGAAATAGTTTAACCACTAGAAGGAGATCATGGATTATTCTGAGAATGGAGTACCAATGTTTAATGGTCAGAATGGATTTAAGTATGATATATGGAGAATAAGGACATAAGTATTTTCACAGGCACATGGACATTATATTTGGCTATCAGTTGTTACAAGATATAATATTTCAAAAAGGGCAAAGGCTCCAGTCAAGAAGGAATTGAGGAAGAATAACAAAATAGAAATGAATTTCATCTGGGAAGGATTATCTAATCCAGTAAGAGAAAAGGTTGGTAAATGTTCATCAACAAAATAAATTTGGGATAAGTTACATGACATATATTCTTCACCCATCAAAGATTCACAAAATGTCAAAGAAGATGTAGATACAAATCAAGAAGAATTATGCTCACCATGTCAAGAAGATTCAAAAGATGAAGAGTACATAATCACCAGAGGCATGTTGTTTTGTTTTAATTGTGAAAAACGTGGATATCTTGAAACAAAATGCCATGAAGGAAATGAGACAAAAAAACTAATTGAAAATGAAGACAATTATGAAGAAGAATTGATTAGTGCTTTAGATGACCTAAGAGAAGAAAACAATTCACTCAAGAAAGAATTGATGAAACAAAAGGAAAGTGTTCACATTTTTGAATAATCCCAATAGGTGATCAAGAACTTAAGAAATCATCTAGAAGAAGCCAGAAAGATCGAAGAAAATATTGAATATCAAAAGCAGTGTTTGGAAACAAACATAGTAGCATAAAAGGAAGAAGCTGAAATGAGAGAGAAGATATCGACGGATCATCTTAAGGAAAGAAATAACGATCTAAACCAGCTTGAGGAAGAGTCTGGTCAATAAGAGAAAGGACTTGAAGAAGAAATAATCACATTAAAAATTTATCTTGAAGAAGCGAAAAGAACAGAAGAAGTAATGAAGCCTCAGATAATGAAGAAAGAAGAAGAGGTTGAGAAGCTTGAAGAAGAAGTTGTCACATTGAGAAGTAAAATCGTCAAGCTCAACAAGAACGTTGAAGAGACAAAAACATCTACATAAGTTATAGAGAATGAAGAGAAGCACTCTAGGTTGCTAGAAAAGAAGAATGAAGAAAATATAAAGAGTTGTGAAAAAGTACTCAAAGGAAGGAATCATGGTCAACCAGAATCCAAGAAAACTATTGAAGATACATCTTCAAGAAGACCATCCATGTTCAATCCACAAAGAAGCTTCAATCATGATCATGACCAGTCAAGGAAAAAATTCAGAAGGACTACGCCACAAAGAACATCATTCACTCCCAGGTATGAAAATTTATTTTATGGTAATTGTTTTTATTGTACTAACTTTGGACATAAGGTTTCATATTATAGGGATTATAAAAGAAATGTTCAATGAGGAAGTGCCTATGTGGTCACACATAACATTGAGTGTTACAAATGTCATAACTATGGACACATAGCTAGTGATTGTAGAAGTATGATCGATACTTCCATGAAAGAGAATAATGATATCAAATATAAGAAAGTATGGATAAGAAAACAAAAAGAACAGGTGAACAAAGACCAAGTACCAGAGATCACGATATTGGCAATAAAACAAGATGAATAAAATTCTACAGAGAAAAGGAAATATGTCAGATACATAAAGGTTGGGAAAATAACTGAAAGAAAGGAAGGAGGGGTAAATAAGGAATAGGTTCAATTGATTATACTTTCAGGAATTGTAGTGAAAGATGAATCCATAAACAGAAAGAAAGAATTCATAGCTCAGAGAGATAATGAATCTACCAATGAAGATGATGATGAATACACATAAGAGCATGAATTGTTCTGAGCCATTCGTCTTAGAGACTCCCAAGTAATATGAATATTAGATAGGGGGAGTCTATGCGATAGTTGTGACAGACCAAAGAACCATCCTTTGAGTAGCTTGCGGAGTTTGAGAAGACAGATTCAGAGAAATCAATTAGCAGAAGTACAGTTTGATATATTAATCAATACTTCATGATATTATAGTGATAAATGGGCTAGCATAATGGAAAATTGCGCAAGTAGAGTCTTGGACAGTATGGATAGATATGGATTCGTAAGAACACTTAGCAGGTTTGGAAAAATATATGATAGTGGACGAGAGCATGGATTCATATATTGGTTCAGAGAGTGGTTCAGAGAAAAAGGAAGATTATCATAATGGATGATAATTGCATAGGAAATGGCTCGAACAATGCTAATGGATTCCAAATTGATAGATATTTTTTGGACACATGTAGTGCATACATAAGTTCACATTCAAAACAGAGTAATGCTCAGAAACAACAATGACAAAACGCCTTATGAACTATGGAAATGAAGCACATACAACAACCTCTACATCAAGGTAACTCAAGGTAATATTTTATTAATTGAAATTTATGTTGATGATATTGTTTTGGAAGTACTAATGATAGGTTAAGCCAAAAATTTGAAACTGATATGCATAATGAATTTGAAATGTCATTACTTGGAGGACTATCCCTCTTTTTGGGTCTTCATATATGTCAAAGAAACCAAGGAATTTTTATTTCTCAAACTAAGTATATCAAAGAAATACTAAAGAGGTTTGGAATGGAAGATTGCAAACCAGTTACCACTCCTATGCAAACCAGTTGCAAGTTGAGAAAATATGATGACTCAAAGTCTAAAGACCAGAGGAAATATAGGTCAATGATTGGTAGCTTACTATATGTGAGAGCATCCAGACTAGATGTAATGTAGGCAGTTGGACAGGTGGCACGATTTCAAGCAGTACCAAAGGAATCACACGTATTAGCACTGAAGAGGATTTTTAGACATCTCATAGGAAAATAAGAGTTTGGATTATGGTATCCAAAAGGAAAGGATATATCACTTATTGCCTACATAGATGCAGATTGGGTAGGTTGCATTGATGACCGATGAAGAACCAGTGGAGCAACGTTCTACTTGGGTAAGTGTTTAGTATCTTGGGTAAGCAAGAAACAATCATCAATATCCTTATCTATAGTCGAAGCATAGTATATTGCAGCAACAACATGTTGTACACAGGTTCTATGGACGAAATAAACTTTGACAGATATACAGGTTGAGTATGATGATCCCATTCCAATCTATTATGATAATACAAGTGCCATCAGTATCTCAGAAAACTCGATGATGCACTCTAATACGAAGCACCTTCCAATCAAGTATCATTTTCTACAAGAATAGGTTGCAGAGAAGAACATCAAAGTTGAATATGTGGAAACAAAAGAGCAAGTGGCATACATCTTTACAAAACCGCTTCCATGGGAATCCCTTGAGTATCTTCGCCAGAGACTAGGAATAATTTCTACTCCAAAATGAATGTTTTTGAATGCTTATCTTATATGTCTTAGATGTACACGAGGAAGAACTATAAATAGGACAAAGGGGGAGAAATTTATCAGATGCATAGGTAAATGCTTGGAGAGAGAAAAAAGAGGCATGTTTCTAAGGGAGGCGATTTTCACAATGGAAGAATGAGAGATATGACTTCGGAGTGATACCATTTTTCAAAGGGGGAGATATTATTCATATGAAGGGAAAGAGAGTAACTAGAGGCTTATAAACACAAAGAAAAATCAAAGGCACATAGACAGGGGGAGCAACCCTAAAGAGAGTTTAGCTAGGGGGAACAACCCCAAAGGGAAATACCCTTTGCCATTGATGTCAAAGGGGGAGAGATAGAAACATTGATGAAGAGTATAAACATGAATTTTATCATGACTAAGTGTTTCCATCAATGTTGGTGTTGCCATCAATGCCAACGGGGGATATTGTCAGACAATTGGCTTAGGTTGATGGATAGTTGGTATGGATTGTTGGTTGTCATTGATGTCAACCATTGGAGAGTGATATTGTAGATTGATGTAAACCCTTGGATAAAGTCTGGCAGAGAATTCTGGTAGCACAAATATTTGGGTAATGGACCCAAGGTTATTTCATGTATAATGGTATGAGTTTTAATATATTTGAAGGTAAGACTATTCTAGATGGATAGTACATGTCATTCCATTTCCAGTGGTATGTGGAAAGTCACATAACTCCTCATGGTTAGAGAGTTATGGCCATGAGAAGTTGGAGAACCCAGATTTGGGCAATGGACCCAAGTTTGTTTGATGAACAATGGTATGAGTTTTGATATATTTTCAAATAATACTATACTATATGGATAGTGCATGGCATTCCATTTCTAGGGATATGTAGAACTCCACATAACTCCTCACGGTTTGAGAGTTATGGCCTTATGAAGTTGGTGGACCCTGATATGTTGGCATGAAGCCCCAAAAGGTAAAAGAAGTCAAAGAGATTGCAAAGATGAAATTAGTATTTAAATGATAAATTAAAGTGAAAAAGTCAAGAAGGATTATTTAAATAATAAATTGAAGTGACAAAATCAAAGAAGATTATTTAAATGATAAAGTGAGGTAACAAAGTCAAGGAGAAATATTTAAATGATAAAGTAATGGAGAACTTTCTAATTATGGAAAGTGGTTAACCCTAAAAATGAGGAAAACGGGTTAAGTGACCTATAAATGGGTTACGTGACCTAGAAATAGGTTAAGTGACCTAGAAATGGGTTAAGTGACCTAGAAGATGCCTCTAAGGAAGATATTTGGAGAGTATAAATAAGAGGCAAGACTCTCTCATTTTAAATCACACTTGAGCATATTGAATATATATAGGTGATTGAGGTAACCAAAGGATATCAAAGACGAATTTCATAGGGAAGGTGAATAAAACAAGGCCGGAATTCAAGGGAGGATAAATTCTTTTGATGATGCTTTCTAAGGTATGTTATTTACAGTTCATCTCACCATTTTCGCAATAACATTTTTTATAGAATGATTCAGACCATGAAATTGATAGGACATTGAGGAAAGATATCCAAGTATCCGTGGTAAAAAATCCATCTTATGGGTCGTTGTATATTTTGAGTTACACTTGGTCGAAAATAGGGTTTGTGGCTAGTCCTGAAACTAGTCTAAAATAGGTGTTTTAGGTAAAATGTCACAACTTCTTCATAACAGATCCAAATTCAGTAAGACAAACTGTGTTAGTTATAGTACAAGATTTAGTATTATGTGTAACATTTTCAGATTCATTCAACAAATATTATGTGGGGGGAACACTCTATAAGGTTTCTCTCTAGAATAAGCCAGAATTCAGCAAGGTATGCCATTTTTGCTATAACTCCTTTTCTAAGAGGTTCCAAGTAGTGAAACCTGGAGGAATTGCATAAAAATAATTGAATAACATTGTGTACTATTTTCAGATCCTTATTCATTATAAGTACATAGTTATGATTATTTCAAGTTAGGGTTGTTGAATAATCCAAAACTAGTCATGTGAGACTACATAAAAGTTTGATGAAAATGCTAGTCTCTTGTTGTTAAAGTTAAGGAAGTTTTGTAGGTATGTGATCATATACACCAGGTCTATTACAGAGTTATAAATCAGATTTGGATGATGAAATTGATGAGGGAATTTGGTTGAGGTACATGTTGGGTACATGGTTGAGACAAGTAGTTGATGTGTTGACGCATACATGAGGTTTATAGTTGATGATGTTGGTACATATTGACGAGTCATAGTTGATGAGCAGTCGATACATGATTGGTGCATACTTGGTACATGGTTGGAGGAACTTGTTAGTAGTATTGTTGACACATGGTTTATGGATGATGTAGCATACTTGTATTATTAGAAGCACGTATTGATCTTGGTGATGATTATGAGTTGTTGTGTTATTCTTGGTTGATGCACATAGTTGAGAGTTGTCTTGGTGATTGATATTGGTGAGTAGATCTGATTTGGTTGATAATATTGATGAGACAGGTTGTTGTGATAAGGTTTTTGGAAAAGTTGTGACAAGTTATTTGTACAGGTTTGGTCCATGGTTGATGCACTTGTTCATGCTACATGTTGAGGTACAGGTTGGTGCATGGTTGATGCACTTGTTTATGGTACAGGTTGATTGCAGGTTGTTTGGTACAGGTTGGTGCATGGTTGATGCACTTGTTCATGGTACAAGTTGATTACAGGTTGATGTATGGTTGATGTATGGTTGATTCATGGTTTAGGTTTATTGGTACAAGTTTACAACGATATATCTCACAGTGATATTGTGACAATGGTTCTATTATTCTACTTCTACTTCAGGGCAGTTGGACAGGGAAAGGACAGGTGGTTGTAGCCACCTTCCGGTTGTATCTGAAGAACATAGGGGGTTGTAGCCTCCCTTTGGTTGTAGCGAGAGAATTGGGGAGTTGGAGCTTCCCTCAGGTGACAACCTGAGAAACTAGGGGGTTGGAGCCTCCTTCCAGTTGCAGTTGGAAAACAAAGGAAGTTGGTGCTTCCAATGAATGTAATTCTTCAAGACACATAAGAAAATCACTATGTGTATTTCTCCTGCTTTGGGTTTCTGCGTAAAACACTGGTGTACTGTGTATGTGTATGATTGTTCATTTGTTCATTTCTTATTGACTCTATAGTTATTGTATGATAATAATAAATTGATATAACACTTGGATTATATCGTTAAAAAGCATTAAATTCTTTATTATTGATTCACCCCCCTCTCAGTAATCCAACAATAAGCCTACATATCATTGTGACAAACATATCCCAACATTGAAATGCAACGAACATAACCCAACATCATATTCTAACAAAAAAAAAACATATTGTAACAAATAAAACCTAATGTCGCAATGCAATGGCCATAATGTGAAAAAAATACCCCGAAATTGCAACCTTACATGCAAAACCCTTCATAGCATTGTGACGTCCATAGCCCAACATCGCAATGTGTCGTCCATAACCCAATGTCGCAATGTGACGTCCATAACCCAACATCGCAATTTGACAAACATAACTTAATGTCGCAATGTGATGAACATTTCTCTATGTCACAATGTGTTGAACATAAGTCAACATACATGACCATAACCTAACATTGCAATATGACAAACATAACTCAATGTCACAATGTGTCGAACATTACTCGATTTCCATGAACATAACCCGGTGTCCATGACCATGACCCTATGCCATAACGAAAAAAACATATCTCGAAGTCACAATCTAACGAACATATGCCAATGTTGCAATTTTATATACATAGCCCGACGTCGCAATTTGACTTACAAAGCCCAACAATTCAATGTGACGTACAAAACCCTACATTGCAATGTGATGTACAAAACCTAATGTCACAATGTGAGGAACATAGCTCTATTTCACAATGACATGAACATAACCTGACATTACAATGGTGATTAACATACCCCAATGTCATTCATGACAAACACATCCAGACGTTGCAATGCCATGAACATAAACCAATGTCATAATGTAAAAACAAAACCCAATGTCACAATGTGATGACCATATTTTGAGAAACATACCCCATTGTCACAATCTGACGCTCAAAACCATTCATAGCAATACAATGTTTGTAAACCAATGTCACAATGTGTTGTACAAAACCCAATGTCCCATTGTTATGAAAATAACCCAATGTTCAAACAAATGGATATAACCCAACCATATAATGTGATGAAAAAAACCTGACATTGCAATGTGAAAAACATATTCCAACATCACAATGTGATAAACAAAACCTAGCGTTGCAATTTCATGACCATAATCTGACAAACATGCCCCAAAATTGCAATATAACATTCAAAACCCTTTATAGCAATTTGATATCCATAACCTAACATAGCGATGTGTCATCCATAAATGAATGTCACAATGTCACATCCATAATCCAATGTCGTAATTTCACGTCCATAATCCAACGTCGCAATTTGATGAACTTACTGTATGTCACAACGTGTCGAACATAAGTCAACGTCCATGACCATAACCCGACGTCGCAATATGAAAAACATAACTCAAAGTCACAATGTGTCGAACATTACTTGATGTCCATGAATATAACCTGATGTCCACGACCATAACCCTATGTCATAACAAAACAAATAGATCCTCATGTCAAAATCTGGTGAATATACCCTAATGTCGCAATTTGGCATACATAACCCACTCACATAGTGCAATGCTCAATTTGGTGAACACAAGCCATGCTCGCATAGTGCCATAATAAACTATCCTTAAACATAATCAATATGTCCCACCATAATTAGATCCATATGGCCAATGAAGTTGATCCATGGGCATGGTCGACCATAATAAATTCCGCTCAACCATAGTCAACCATGGTGAAGGACAACCACGATCAACCATAATCTACCTTTCCTTCCCAAAGTCAACCAAGGTCTACCAAAGTTAACCATGGTTATAGTAAACCATAGTCAACCATGGCCATGGTCAACCATAGTTAAGAATGGTCATTGTCAATTAATGTATTAATACTTTAGTAATGTATTATTAATGTATTAATAATTTAATAAGTTACATTGTGCATTGATGTATTAATACTTTAATTTTTACATTGCATTAATGTAATTATATATTAATACTTTTCTATTCTATTACTAATGTCATTATGTGATGGACATAAATGGACATCACAATATGACAAACATAGCCCCATTGTTGCAATGTGACGAACATATCCTTGCTTTCCAACGTGACACACATATCCTGATGTCACATTATGACAAACATTTGCAAATGTCACAATGGGACAAACACAAGCAATGGTCACATAGTGTCAAAGTAAAGTATTGTTAAACATAATCAACATGGCCCACCATAATCATTTGCACATGGTAAATGAACGTCATCCATGGGCATGGTCGACCATAATAAATCCCAATCAACCATAGTCAATCATGGCCAAGGTCTACCAAAGTTAACCATAGTCATGGTAAACCATAACAAACCATGTTCATGGTCAACCATAGTCAACCATGGTCATTTTCAATTAATGTATTAATGTATTAATACTTTAGTGATGTATTGTTAATGTATTACTACTTTAATAATGTATTATTAATTTATTAATAATTTAATATGTTACATTATACATTAATGTATTAATACTTTAATAATGTATTAGTATCGTCATTAATTTCAATGTATTAATACTTTGGCAATGTATTTATGAAGTAATTTAATGTAATACATGTATTTAATCTATGAAATGTTTTTTTTTTTAACTTCTATTGTAATAATGTATTAATACATTAGAAATATATTAATTAATTAATACATTATATTATTAATGTGGCACTTAAAGTAATACATTAATTAAGTAATATAAATTAAAGTAATATAAATGATTACTTTAATTTATTATATATATTTTTTGTTTGTTAATTTGTGCGGGACCTGTTGGGTACGCGATTAACCTGTGGCTTGAGAAACCGTGACTCAGGGGCATCTAAGCCGTCAAAATCACCTGGGGATCGCACCCGGCTTGAGCCACACCAACCCTTAACATGGTTGGATTTTTTGTCCCCGCAAGTTTCGAACCGGTGACTTTAACATCACGGAGTGGCTTAACAACACACTCTGTCACCGACTGTCCTACACCTCGGGGACACTTTAATTTATTATATTACTTTAATTTATTCATTACATTAATGTAATAATGTATTAATACTTATTCATGTTTTAATATATTAATGTATTATTTCACTAAATTAATACATTATAATATACTTAATGTACTAATTTATACATTACATTAATACATTAGTTTATCATTATTATTAATGTATTAGTCAGTTAGTTAATGCATCCTTTAATGTATTAATACATTGTTAACATATTAACAATTTAATATGCTATATTATACATTAATGTATTAATATTTACATTATATTATTAATATATCTCTGAATTAATACTTTACATTGTACACTTTTTTTCCAAGTTCTTTAAATTGTGCAGTAATGTGAAACAATATTTTAATTTATACATTATATTTATACATTTTTATTATATATTACATTAATGTAATACATTAATAAAAGATGTTGTATTAGTCTATTAATACTTTAGCATTAATAGGTTAAACATAATCAACATGGCCCAACATGGTCCATCATAGATCCACATGGTTAACAAAGGTCATACATGGCTATGGTTGACCATAATAAACCCTCATCAACCATAGTCAACCATAGTGAGGGACAACCATAATCAACCATGATCATTCTCAATTAATGTATTAATGTATTCATACTGTAATAATGTATTGATGATGATGATGATGATTAATATTCACTAAGACCGAATTGGTCTATTGGACCTTAAGAGGGTAATTGATTACTTGTAATTCTTTTGAATTTTGTTTCTGTGCTCGAAAAACATTAAGAGAAGCTTTCCAAGATCACCATACTTTTGTTGAGTTAAGAGGTTAGGAAGGTTGGTAGTGTGATAAATATTTTGAAAATGAGATCTAATATGGGTATAGGATGGACAATCTAAGAGAAAGTTCTTTTCATCTTCAACCTTTTTAGTGTCACAAAGGTGACACACTCTTTCATCCCATGGCCTTTTAGGAATTGTGATGCAGCACGCGCTCGCTAGCACGCCCGCTCACAGGATCTTCTCCTTCCCTTCGACCCGAAGAACTCCAAATGGTTCTTCTATTTCCCTCTCGGGAAATCTGCACCCACAGTAATCCTCGTGGGATCCCCTCTTTGAAATCGGGGGATCGAAATTCGCAACTTCGCGAATCCAAAGGTCGGATGTAGGTCTCTCGAACCCCCAAAACCCGACAACCAGTCAATGCTGACTTTTTCCTATCAGGGTTTTCTCTATCGCGATTTCGCCACTCGCGATATCAAAAAACTCACTTTGCCAACTCCCGACTCTTGATATGTCGAAACTCCGATGCGCTCGCAAGTTGACTTTTCAACGGTCCCTTCACTCCATCGGCATTTCGGAGTTCGCAATATCGTGAATCCTAATGCATATGTTTTGGGTCTTCACCCTGCGAAATTCTGAAACTCGTGCCACCTGTCCACTCCTCTGACTCCTGTAGCCCCACACTGTTCCTTTAGCTGTCGGGATATCGCGTTTCATGATTTCGCGATTCCTGCTGCTATGTTCACGGGACTCCAACCCATGAAACCCCGATACACGATATACGTATAGATCCAACGGCCCTTGTGGCTCGGATCAATGGTTCTGCCCCTCCTGAGCTTTGAACCTCTCGGAAATACCTGCAATATCTCCCCTTCTCCTCCTAGAGATCTGACGGTTGACGGAATATCGCGAATTCCCCTCGGAGAATTGCGACCGTCCGTCCTGTCTTGATGATTCTTGCGAATGGCCAAGTGTTCCTCCGCGGAACTCGTCCACCTGCACGCAAACTTGCAACGTTTCCTTGAATCTTCCAGTCACATCTTCCCTGCATTGTCCTTCAACAATCTCGAAGGCCTTATCCTTTCTGAGCTTTTCCATGACTCTGCATCTTCTTAGAAAAGCCTCTTGCTCACACTCCTTGCGGAAACTTTCAGACACTTCCAAGTGTTGAAATTTCCTTCGACTCTACGCACTCCTGCAGCAGCAGTCCTTCGATACTTTACTCAGACTCACAACTATGAGACTTAGCTTGGCATGCGCACTCCTTGCACGGCTCCTGTGACCAACTACGCTTCTAGGTGAATGAGAACAAAAGTTAAACTACCTGAGTCCTTTGTCAACGCACTCCTTGCGGACACTTTGACTGCACTCCTTCCAGGAACTCTCGGCTCAAATAGAGAAACAATTGAAACTCATTCTTCTTTCCCTTCAGACTTCAACTCAAACATGAAATCATATACACAACATATAAAGTAAATGTATAACAAGAAGAAAACATTCATGAGCACATCATTCAACATCAATACACATAAAACAAACACAGAACCATGAATTTGAATCAAACTCTTTGTATTAATTCAAATATCAGTACATGGGTGTTCTTACACAATTCTATGCTTCTCCTATACTCTTCTTCTTCTGACTACGTTTCAATACACAATGAAGGTGTCTATATCCCGTTTCCCTCTTGCACTCTACAACTATCTAATCTGGAATTAAATTTTATCTACCTGCATTAACTACTTTAAATTCCTTCTATCTACTAAGGACAAGAGCTAAAGGCTCAAGGTCCGTTTACATCATACAAATGCGCTTCATCTTAAAGACTCATTTAAGATCGCCCAACAACTTCCAAGGCAATTTCAAAATTTGTGTTGGCGCTTGTCCAGTTGTCTCTCGCTTCCGCGCTTGCTCGCTTGATGTGTTGGCGATGCTCCTGCATCATACTCCTCGGCTTGAAAACTTTCATGGGCTCTTGTCCATGAGCTCACGCACGGTTTGTCCATGCTTCTGAATCTTTGCTTCGTTTTCCGAGCTGGAATCTTCAACTGGATGGTCTTTCCACTTGACCAGATACTCAAAATATTACTTTCGCCTGGTCCTCTTACTCACTCTCTTGTCTAGTATGCACTCCATCCGTGGTTTATCTGCAACTGGCATCTGCTTCATCCACTAGATCACTGGTTGCTCATTCCCAGTCTCTACTTCCCCAGCCTTATATGGGTACAAATCTGAGATATTGAATATTGGAGAAATTCCGATCCCATCGGGTAATTCAATCTCATAAGCATTCGCCCCAAATTTATTCAAGACGCTACATGGCCCGATTTTCTTCATTTTCAACTTATTATATGTTCCTCTCAGGAACCTTTCCTTCCTCAGATGTGCCAGAACCAAGTCACCAACCTCAAACTGACGTTGTCTTCTATGTTGATTTTCTCTACACTTGTACTCCTAACTTGAATTCTGTAATTGCTCCTTCACCTGGCTATGAAGTTCCTTCATCGCCTCTGCGAATTCTTCTGCACTAGCGCTCCTAGTCGTCGTCTGTTATGAATATCTCAACTCAGAAATTCCTCTCGGCTGCATGCCATAGACAACCTGAAATGGACTTTGTCCCGTGCTCCTGTTAACTGAGTCATTATAAGCGAACTCTGTCTGTGGTAGTATGTTGTCCCACTGGCTATGGTGTTCTGTCACCAAGCTTCTTAGCAAGTCTCCCAGACTTTTGTTGATGACCTCTGTTTGTCCATCCGTCTGAGGATGATACGCCAAACTAAATGACAAGTTAGTTCCTAGCTTCTTCCATAAGGTCCTCCAAAAATTCCCTATGAACTTCGTATCTCGATCCGAAACAATGCTTCTTGGAAACCCATGAAGTCGAATGACCTCTTTGAAAAACAGGTTCACAATGTGAGTTGCATCACTAGTTTTCTGACATGGAATGAAGTGTGCCATTTTGGAAAATCTATCCACCACCACAAAGATTGAATCAACACCTCTTTGTGTTCTTGGCAACCCCAATACAAAATCCATGCTGATTGCATCCCACGGCCTCTCTGGTATGGGAAATGGTTGATAAAACTCTGCATTATGTCTCCTTCCCTTCGAATGCTGGCAAATTCTACATCTGTCTACGAATCTCTTGACGTCTGCTCGCATTCCCGGCCAAAAATATGACTCATTCAGCTTTGCGAATGTCTTGTCGTGACCAAAGTGCCCTGCTAATCCTCCACTGTGTTTCTCCATCAACAAGTTCTCCCTCATGGAGCATTTCAGAATACACAGTTGATTACCCTTAAACAGTAATCCTTCCTGGATCATGTAGTCTATCCATGGGCTTCTGTCTCTGAGAATTGGATTCTCAGCTGCTTCATACACTTCCTTAAAATATGGATTTTGACTTTGAACTCCTGCAACAAAAAACACTTCCTGCTCAAAGCATCAGCACCTTTGTTAGCAGTACCAGAAATATGTTTAATCACAAATGTGAAATTCTTCATATACTTAACCCATTTGACATGTTTCTGATTCAACTTCTCCTGTTGAGTCACAAACTGCAGTGCATGATTGTCACTGTACAATACAAACTCTTTCGGGATCAAGTAATGCCTCCATTTCTTCAATGCCTGGATGATAGAATAAAACTCCTTATCATACGTGGAGTAATTCACTTTCGCTTCATTCAGATTCTCGCTGAAGTATGCTATCGGCCTGTCTTCTTGACTTAAGACTGCCCCGATTGCGAATCCGCTTGCATCGCATTTCACCTGAAATGTCTTTTGGAAATCTGGCAACACCAAAACTGGTCGTTCTGTAATCTTCCTCTTCAACAGATTGAAACTCTTTTCAGCCTCTTCAGTCCAGTGAAAATACTTATGTATTTTATTCACTGTATCCATCATCGCTGCGCTAATTCCACTGAAATTCCTGATGAACTTTCGGTAGAAACTAGCCAATCCATGAAAACTTCTCACCTCAAATATATTCTTCGGTGATGGCCAATTATTGATTACCTCCACCTTATCTGGATCCATCCTCAACTCATTTGCCGAAATAACAAAACCCAAGTAAATGATCTCTGTCTT
>ML807262.1:21639-31907 GCA_009831015.1 Picea engelmannii
ACAACTTCTCCTGCTGTAATTTCTGCATCACTGTAGCCAAATGCTTCATATGCTCTGCCACTGTTTTACTGAAAACCAATATGTCATCCAAATACACAATAACAAATTTCCCGATGAACTCCCTCAGGACTTCGTTCATCAATATCATAAAGGTTCTTGGCGCATTTGTTAAGCCAAATGGCATAACAAGCCATTCATACAACCCTTCGTTGGTTTTGAATGTTGTTTTCCACTCATCACCTTCTCTCATGCGAATTTGATGATATCCGCTTTTCAAATCAATCCTTGAAAAATACTTTGCTCCACTCAAGCAATCCATCAGATCATCCATCCTCGGAAATGGAAATATGTACTTGATGGTTATCTTATTGATCGCCCTTGAGTCAGTACACATCCTCCAGCCTCCATCTTTCTTCGGACTGAGTATTGTTGGAACAACACATGGAATCAAGCTTTCCCTGACCAAACCTTTGTCCAATAACTCCTGGACTTGCCTCTTAACCTCTTCATTCTCTTGCGGATTTAACCTGTACGCGGCTTTGTTTGGCAAATTGGCTCTTGGTATGAGATCAATGTGATGACTCACACTCCTGGTCGATGGCAACGAACGAGGTAATTCATCCACTACGATATCAACGAACTCTTCTAGCCGTTCCTAAATTTCTTCTGGTAAATCATCCACTCTTATGCTAGTCAGAACAATCTTCGGCTTTCTGACCACAATGAACTGTGGATCTTCCTTCTTCTTAACCTCTGTAAGAAGTTCCTTCCCACTCATGAGAAGTATTGTGTTGCTTACTTCCGGCTTTACCTCCTTATCCTTGATTGGAAGCAACATGTGTTTCCTCCCATTCTTCTCCAGGGTGTATGTGTTCATCCTCCCATCATGAATCACATTCCTGTCATATTGCCATGGTCTACCCAGCAATAGATGACAAACATCCATGGGAATAACATCACATAATATCTTATCATTATATCCTCCTATCTTGAATTCAACTAAACACTGTTTAGTGACAGTTACCTGGTGTCCTTTCTGTAGCCACAAAACTCTGTATGGGCTTGGATGATCAGTCGTCTCCAGCTCCAACTTCTCTACCATATCTGTAGAAACAAGATTATCCATGCTAGCACTGTCTACAATGACCTTGCACACCCTGTCCTTGGTTTTGCAAGCAGTCCTAAAAAGTTTGGTCCTTTGGAATGAACTCTCCACCTCCTTCTTGGGTGTCAAAAGGACTTTTCGTATCATTAGCGATCTTCCGCCTTTAGTGTCTTCTGCCTCAACATCCCACCTCTGTGCTTCGGCGATGTGAGATTCTCCAATCTCCTTCCTTTTATCTGGACACTCATAAGACTTGTGCCCATTCTTTCCACATGTGAAGCATGTAATTACTCCACCTCTTCCTCTTCCTCTACCTCTAGTATGAGGAAAAGTGTTGTTGTCAGCGTAATCTCCTCTCTGCTCAATATGTTGTCCTCTCTGTTCAGCATATTTCCCTCGCTGTGAACTTCTACCTCTCTCTGTTCGAGTCTAAGGTCTCTTCCAATCTTCCTTGGGCTTCTGGTATTTGTCCTGGGTAACTGATTTGCCTTTGGGCTGACTTCTGCCTCGGCCCCTCTGACTCTGCTTTCGACTCAACTTTTCTTCTTCTTTCAGAGCCATATGATAAGCATCTTCCACCGTTCGGATGGTTACCATGCTCATCTCATCCTGGATGTCATATCTCAGGCCATTTATTTATCTGGCTACCTTCTCATCATCGCTCTCCCGATGACCTGCTCTGATGTTCAGTTTATAGAATTCCTCAGTGTATTCTTTCACTGTCATCAACTTCTGTCCCAGGTTCTGCATTCTCCTGAACAGAGTAATTTGATAGTCTCTGGGGATGAATTTCTCTTTCATCTTCGCGATCATTCTGTCCCAGCTCTTGATTTTCTGCTTGCCCTTGCAGCGTCTGTGAGCTTGTAGCTCATCCCACCACAATGCTACATGTCCCTTCAGTCTCATGATAGCATGCTTGACTTTCTTGTCTTCTTCGACGTCTTCATAGTCGAAGTATGTGTCTAGAGCTCTAATCCAGTCTAGACGCTCCTCTGCATCCAAGTTTCCCTCATAAACTGGAATGTCCATCTTCGCTCTTGCACCCATCCTTGCAATAGCTTTGATCAAATGCTCGTTTGATGCATCTTCAACTGCAACTTCTTCTTCTCGTTCAGCCTCAATCTCACTTTCGGAATCGCTGAGATTCCCAGCACTAGCTGTACGTCTTTGCGTTGTCTCCATGTCTTCGATTCTAGGTCGGAGATCATGCATTTGTCTCTCCATAACTGGATCTATCACCTGCCTGCTTCTTCTTCTTGGCATTTCCCTATCCTCTGGATCGGGTGATTGCATATCCCTTCTCCTGGGCGACATAGTGAATTCTTCTCTCTGCTATAGAAAGAAAAGAACCTTTCTGTGCTCTGATACCAAACTGACCTAGCACGCGCTCGCTAGCACGTCCGCTCACAGGATCTTCTCCTTCCCTTCGGCCCGAAGAACTCCAAATGGTTCTTCTATTTCCTTCTCGGGAAATCTGCACCCACAGTAATCCTCGTGGGATCCCCTCTTTGAAATCGGGGGTTCAAAATTCATGACTTCACGAATCCAAAGGTCGGATGTAGGTCTCTCGAACCCCCGAAACCCGACAACCAGTCAACACTGACTTTTTCCTATCAAGGTTTTCTTTATCGCGATTTCGCCACTCGCGATATCAAACAACTCACTTTGCCGACTCCTGACTCTCGATATGCTGAAACTCCGATGCACTCGCGAGTTGACTTTTCAACAGTCCCTTCACTCTATCGGCATTTCGGAGTTCGCAATATCGCGAATCCTAATGCATATGTTTCGGGTCTTCACCCTGCAAAATTCCGAAACTCGTGCCACCTATCCACTCCTCTGACTCCTATGGCCCCACACTGTTCCTTTAGTTGTCGGGATATCGCGTTTCTCGATTTCGCGATTCCTGCTGCTATGTTCACTCGACTCCAACCCGCGAAACCCCGATACACGATATATGTATAGATCCAACGACCCTTGTGGCTCGGATCAACGGTTCTGCCCCTCCTGAGCTTTGAACCTCTCTGAAATACCTGCAATATCTCCCCTTCTCCTCCTCGAGATCTGACGGCTCATGGAATATCTCAAATTCCCCTTGGAGAATTTCGACCGTCCATCCTGTCTTGATGATTCTTGCGAATGGCCAATTGTTCCTCTGCGGAACTCGTCCACCTACACGCAAACTTGCGACGTTTCCTTGAATCTTTCAGTTGCATTTTCCCTGTGTTGTCCTTCAACAATCTCAAAGGCCTTATCCTTCCTGAGCTTTTCCACGACTCTGCGTCTTCTTAGAAAAGCCTCTTGCTCACACTCCTTGCGGCAACTTTCAGACACTTCCAAGTGCTGAAATTTCCTTCGACTCTGCGCACTCCTGCAGCAGCAGTCCTTTGATACTTTACTCAGACTCACAACTCTGAGACTTAGCTTGGCCTGCGCACTCCTTGCACGGCTCCTGTGCCCAACTGCGCTTCTAGGTGAATGAGAACAAAAGTTAAACTACATGATTCATTTGTCAATGCACTCCTTGTGGACACTTCGACTGCACTCCTTGCAGGAACTCTCGGCTCAAATAGAGAAACAATTGAAACTCATTCTTGTTTCCCTTTAGACTTCAACTCAAACATGAAATCATATACACAACATATAAAGCAACTGTATAACAAGAAGCAAACATTCATGAGCACATCATTCAGCATCAATACACAGAAAACAAACACAGAACCATGAATTTGAATCAAACTCTTTGTATTAATTCAAATATCAGTACATGGATGTTCTTATACAGTTCTCTGCTTCTCCTATACTCTTCTGCTTCTGACTACGTTTCAATACACAATGAGGGTGTCTATATCTCATTTCCCTCTTGCGCTCTACAACTGTCTAATATGTAATTAAATTCCATCTACCTGCATTAACTACTTTAAATGCCTTCTATCTACTAAGGATGAGAGCTAAAGGCTCAAGGTCCATTTACATCATACAAGTGCGCTTCATCTTAAAGACTCATTTAAGATCGCGCAACAACTTCCAAGGCAATTTCAAAAATTTTGTTGGCGCTTGTCCAGCTGTCTCTCGCTTCCGCGCTGGCTCGCTTGATGTGTTGGCGATGCTCCTGCATCAAATTGACCAACGTCCAGTCTCACTATGGAGCTCGTGAGAATTTGTTCGTATCTTAGCAATGCTTACTTTTTTCTTTACGCTTGGCAAAATAGATAGATAATTTTGATCTTCTAGATTAGGGTTGAATACATCTTTATAATACCTTAATTTTCTTTTTTCCTCCAACTCTTTATCACACCACATTTTCTCCTTAAATTTTGATTTGACATTTTTTTTAATAGTACCTTTATTCTGCAAAATTGTTTTTTCCATGATTCCCCAATAGTTTAGCCAAGACTGAGCGTGTTTATGCCATCCTCGCTTGAGTCGATGGTGGTTATGACTTGATTTTGAAGCAATTTTAGGTAGCCTCTTGTCTTCCATGTTGTTTAACTTGTTCTTATACATTACGTATCTAGTCATAGCAATGTTCTCAATGGGGGAGATGCTTGTTTCTATGAGAAGGATGAGATAGGGTGTACTTCCTTTAATTTTGAGATTATAGGTTATAAAATTCTTTTGTATTTGCTCTATCTTTCTCGAGGATTCACTAGAGATACTACAGCCCCATACTTCACATCCATAAAGAATAACAGGTGTAACAAGAGTCTTAAAGAGGAGTTTCTTCTTATCCCAACTCCAAAGATCAGTTGATTTACAATTGTTTTCAAGCCCATAATAAGTTGTACATCCCCCAATAATCATTTTCTCAATGCTATAATTCCAATTACTAATGTATTAATAATTTAAAAATGAATTTATTAAAGTATTAATACTTTAATAATGTTTTATTAATGTATTAATACTTTAATTTTTATATTGCATAAATGTAATTATGTATTAATACTTTATTATTAATTTAATGTATTAAAACTTTAGCATTCTATTTATTGATACATTTAATGTATTGTTTTATTAATGTATTAATATTTTGGCAATGGAAATTTAATTAATATTATATAAATGCATTAATTAATTGATACATTACATTATTAATGTATCTATTAATTAATATTTTACATTAACTTAAATTGAAATTTTAATTTATATATTACATTATTAATATATCAATTAATTTATAAGTTACATTATACATTAATATGAATTAATACTTTAATTTATACATTACATTAATGTATCAATTAATTAATATGTTACATTATACATTAATGTAAATGAATATTTTAGTTTATACATTACATTTATGGAATAGTGTATTAATGTATTACTAGTTTATTGTATTGTTTTATTAGTGTACTAATACTTTATTAATGTTTTAGTATTTTAGTAATGTATTAATTTATTACTTCATTAAATTGATACATTAGAGGATACATTAATATATTAATGTGATTTATAATATGACCATAAAAAACCATGATCATAGTAAACCCTAATCTTTTTCAATAAATATATTAATACTTTAATAATGTTTTATTAATTTATTATTTTATTAGTGTGGCAATGTAATTATTAATGCATTTATTCATGTGTTTAATATATTATTAAAGTATCACTTTATTAGTGCATTAATATTATAGCAATGGAATAATTTATAATGTATTAATGTATAAATCAATTAATACATTACGTTATTAATGTATCAATCACTTAATCAAATTATAATTTAATGTATTTTTTTTTTGTAAGTATTTTTTTATTTTTATATATATATAGAGGCCTTCCAAAAACCAGACCAAGAGTACAAAAACTGCAAGTCAACCGGTTGTAATTACTGAACTGCTCCAGAAGGAGAAACCAGTTCAGCCAACCAGACAATTCTAGCACCAGAGTTCCTATCAGTCTTAGAGTAGTCACACACCTTAACTACCAAGGAGGTCACTAGAGTAAAATCTAAAAAAAGACATGTGGTGTATAATCTGGCACATACTCTGGCAGAAGGCCTGGCCAGGGCTCCTCGACGACAGGTGTCCTGCTGGTTTCCCACTACATGTGAGTGCCTTCGGTGTGCGCATCCTCGTTAGCATCCTTCTCAGCACCTGCCGTCGGGATGTACACCTGTAGACTGGTGCCTGTCGTCTCCTTGGCCTCCTGCTGAACCTTTCCCTTAACAGCCTCAACATAGCTCGACGGTGTTTGCTCCTGGTTGTCGGTGTCCATGAATGCTTGCTTGAACTCCTGCCGATCCGGTTCCTCGTTGTCCTCTGCGGCGCCCTGGTGCTGGCAACTCTCGTGATTGCTTGCAGTGGAAGGTGCTTCGTCTGAATCTGCGGGAGGGGCTTCGTGGTAGTTAGAAAGAAGCTGGAGGAGGATTGAGAGGCGCCCATCCATCTGCTGTACTAGAAATTGTAGGTCCTCCACTCCTTGACGGAGTTCAAAGACTAAGTCATGCAAGATGGTGAGGTTTTCGCTCGACGGGTTAGAGGACGACGACTTCTTTTTGTGAACTGGTCGACCCTGGCCAGGCATCCCAGTGGGTGAATTCGCTGAGGCCAAACCCGGCGCAGTAGGGGGAGGGGAGTACCTAGAGGTAGAGGGGCCGAGGAGGTGGCGCCAAGAAGGGTTCGGGCTGGTGTCGATGATGGCCAGGCAATCGAAGGTCGGAAAGGGAGCAGTGGGGGGAGTGTGGGCGGTTGACACAGGTGGTCGGAACGACGAAGAAGAAGTTGGAGACGAACCAGGGGGTGAAGTTGAAACATGAGGCCGTCGAGGATGCCAGGGAGAACCCCTGCGTGGTCGAAGTTGCTGGCGCGGCATGGTGAGGCCTGGTGGATGGGGGAGGTCTGCGGAACCAAGGTTGAGGGAAGGGGGCGGCCGGAGGGGTAAAAACACCATGAGGGAAAGAGCAGAACCAAAACCAAGCTGTAGGGCGTAAACATAGACCACCCGCGTCATTGCACTCTGTGAAAAGGCGGTCGAGGGAGCTCGATTAAATGCCCCCCCCATCGACGTAAATCCAATTGGCACGAGTTGAGCACATGGCTTTGTGCGCTGTTGGCATCCCCTCGTTCCCTCTGTGCGCGAGGTAGCTGGCCCCATCACCCCATCCGGGTGTATAATTTAATGTATTAATCACTTAGTCAAATTATACTTTAATGTATTAATACATTATTAATGTATTAGTTTTCTACTATATTAATATTTTTTAATGTATTAATATTTAGTAATATATGTATTTGGGGACTCCCATATCATCATTAAATCCATAGTGACCAATTCTACCCCGGCAGACTGATTTTTAGAATCAAAGTTCTTGCAAAATCCTTGCAGACCTTGAATTTTTTCCATGTGCTGAAAACGAACAATAATGAAGCGGATTTGGAAGCAAATAAAGCAGTCCTTCTATCTGTTGGGTCCATTCTAAGAAATAGAGACAAATCTTGAGATCCAATTCCTTAACTCTCTACCCACCATGTTCTATTGCATCTTATTGAAGCAATTTGTTTGTATTGCATGTAAGAAGAACTGGAATATTGGCATAAGCGCCATGATTCTTTTAATAGAAGAGGTACTGTGGGCTCCCAATTTTTGTAATCCGAATTGAAACATTCATGCCAAGTTTCTAATATAGTACCATAACCGTTCCTCTAAAATATATATATATATATATATATATATAAATGTATTTATTGATATATTTAATGTATTACTTTATTAATACTTTAGCAATATTTTAATTAATAATATAGTAATTAATATATATTTTAATTAATTATATATATATATATAATTGAGTGGTTTTGCAGCGATTATATATATATATATGGGAGTGGTTTGCAGCGATTTACTAGAAGAGCACATGTAGATTAATTGAAAGTTAAATGAGAAAGGCGCCAAGGTTATACATATTCCATTTTTTACAAGAAGAGTCACAGCGAGTTGATTCGTAAGAACAAGTGCCCGAAGGTACAAAACAAGATTTCCCATTCTCTTAGATTGGACCATAACCGTGTCATCAACCTCAAGGCAAAGCGGCCGCTTTTGATTTCATCCTCCTGCCGCTGGATCGCAATGCTCACCTTAATAATGGTTGAGATCATTGAGTTTTTCATGAAAATCTAAGCCAGAAGCCAGAAATTCTTGTGTTTCTTGGTGCTGATCAGATAACCTCCCTCTTTTCTGCTCTTCTTTTTCACTGCAACAGTCATGCAATCTGAATTTTGAATGCAGTACTCCACCACTGCTGCTGACGAATTCTGTGATCTACCAGTCCACCTTCCTTCTAACAATATAGATCGCAGTCTGCACATAATCTTTCAGTTATATCACCTACACTGCCCTAAACTTATTGGAAAGAAATTTGTTATTTTGCTAAGTTTTGGAAGATGAATTTTGTTCATTACTTCTTCATGAATGATGCCTGGGGCTGCCCTAAAACCAGAAGAGAAACGGAACGCTTCTTAGCTTGCTCAACTATTGTGGGTCCTTTGTCCTTTCCTCCTACAATCATCACTTCTACATCTAACTGTTTTCAAAACACAGACGTTAGCAAATCCTTTGAAGCAATATAAATATGGTAAATGAGACGATAATGAGAAAATATCGGTGCAAGATACCCCTGGGCTTTGCTGCATGCAAAGTTCTTTCAAAGAGTTCAGAGCATTAGAATCCTTGGGGCTTATCTGACTTCTGCTGGGGATTGAATATTCGTTTCCTGCAGTTAAAACAGGTTAGATCAACGTATTTGTAGAACGTGTTTCGAGCTCATGTCCTGAATCCATAATTGCACCAACAGGATCTCTTACCTGGAGGCAGTCGCGCTACGTGTAAGAGAATAAGCTTGTCATGGTTACCTACAGTATGTGAAAGAACCCAAAGCAGAGCTCTCTTGACCTCTTGTGTGGAGTCTACCACGACCATAACTTTTCTTTCTGTGCCAGAACAATCTTCACCGAGATAGGGAAAAATCTCCTCAAGTATATTGGATCCATCTACATTAGGCCCTCTAGTGGTGGATTTTGCTTTTGGAGGAGATGCAGGATTCAAGTGCTTGTGGTTACCATGGTGTGCAGGTTCTATCTCCATTACACTTCCACCAAAATAAGCTATTGCAACTTAGTAATAATAAAAAAAAAAACAGCTTGAAGAAGGAGCGCTTAGGTGTCTTCAATCTAATATTTGAAATAAAGCAATGTTCAGACAACATACAAAAATCAAACATAGCATAACCCAAATAAAATCCTTTGATGATCCAGAAGCTGGCAAGATAAATAACACAGTATAACCAAACAAAACCTAGTAACTATATCTGGTAGCAGTCAGATGAAAATCAATTTTCCCGTTGATCAAAGCTATCATAGCCTTGCAAACAATAAGATAAAAAGTCATTGGGCATTACAGTACCTGATAAAGTTATTGCACCATACCATTCGAAGTCAGTTGCAAGAAAATCAAATGTCACAACGATCGAAGCTGTTAGGGTTTGCAAAACACCTCACACAAATATATACGTACTAGCACCAGTACCTAAAAGCTGCTGATCTTTGCAGAGCGGTACAATTAGTTTAAAAGTTTAAAAATACAAATGGCGTCGATCCACCTATGTCAAACTCATGATCATATTAATTTTATGGATATTTTATTATTTTTAAATTATAATATATTAAAGACCTAACCTCAGCAATTATTATAAAGAAGATTGGTTTTCTTTGTATTTAGCAATTATCCTTAAGAATATTGGTTTTCTTGTTATTTAGAGTGAAACAATTTTTAGGTTTTGGAGTAAACTTAAAATTATCTGTTAAGGGTTTGTCCAAACCAAACAACAAAACTTGTCAATACTAAGGTTTTTAAACTAACTACCACACTGATTCTCTGGAAATGATGAAACCGTTGCCTTGTCAGCGGAATCAGGAAATCCCATCACTCAAGCTTTGAAGGGAAGTTGCAGAAGTCCAATGCTTCATTGCAAAGGTTTCAAATTTGAAAATTGACTATATTCTGTTCAAAGACGATGACCTAAAATAGCCACGATATCTTGCTCATAAACCGTTTGATTCTAAACGTAAAACTTTTCTGATAACAGCTTTGAGTCTTACACATAGGTCTTCCTCCCCGTAATCAATTTCTATAACCTAAAACCTCATTTGTATTTTAACGATTC
>ML807262.1:32537-61707 GCA_009831015.1 Picea engelmannii
GAAAACATAGACACTCAATAGGAGAAACTATGATTTTAACATCCTCACAACAAGTGAAACATAGGCATTAGATGGAGCTAATTTTAATTCTAGGTAGAGTGTCGATTGAAGTTTCGTCTATAGTTTAATGTCCACAATGAACAACATGCAAATTCTTATTACATCACTAAGAAAAATGTATGTCTTTCCAAGTTTTTTGACAATAAGTGAGAAAATCATACGAAAAAGTGCTACTACATGAAAAAATGATTTAATTGATAACAAAGGAAAAGAAAGAATGGAAAATCATAAGAATTCATTCGATGGGAGTTCAAAACCTAAACCTACATAATAAGGAAAACATAGACACTCAATAGGAGAAACTATGATTTTAACATCCTCACAACAAGTGAAACATAGGCATTAGATGGAGCTAATTTTAATTCTAGGTAGAGTGTCGATTGAAGTTTCGTCTATAGTTTAATGTCCACAATGAACACCATGCAAATTCTTATTACATCACTAAGAAAAATGTATGTCTTTCCAAGTTTTTTGACAAGATATCAAGATCAAACAACCATGTCATTAAAAATAACTCACTCAAATCTAGGAATGACACAATTTGATGGGGGTTCATTACAAAATTAATGAAATTCTAGTAGCAAAGTCTAGAGAACCTTATGATCAAGGGACCAACCATCTTCATCATGAGAGTATATATGAAGATGAATAACCTAATTTTCAATGGGTAGACACTGCATACAAGCTACCACAACCTACTACAAAGGTGTTTCAACATTTCAGTGAAGGTGTACACTCTTCTATTTTCGCTCCATTGCCTTCACTAACCCATAGAAAAACAAGTCTTAGGCATATATAAGTGTATGCGAGTGTTTTTCCTTCTATTAAATATTTTTTTAATCTAAACCTTATGATGGTAAATATTGATTATTTTTGTCTTTATTAAAGTCTAAGAGGTTAAGGTTTGTTAGGAAAATTTTAGGCATAAAACATTTAAAAATATAGAAACATATGGTTAGAAGTCTTATGGATTATTTTAGATCAATTAATAAAAATAATTGTTCGAAAACCCATGACATGGTGCATTATGTATTAACAAAATCAATAGTAAATAAGATTATAAGACAACATCATTTTCTTAAGTTAAAAATTTAATCTCTTAAATTAAATGACAAAAAGCTTAAAAAATATATTATATTATATGAGACCATATTGACAACCCAACCAAACAATTTTTTGGGAATTTATTGCTAAACTTCCATGTAAGGATGTGAAATTAATTGAATCCATGAAGGGATTGGTACAAACATTTGGAATGAAAACACTGAACCTTCTTCCACTAGGAAGGATGTATTGAAATGAAAAAGGGGTTACAAATAATGAACCATGTACAATAAACACTTTTTGACATGACATAAATAGATTCATGTGAGAAAATTAAATGTACCCGTCTCGAGTTGATGCTCTCATAGAATAAAAAATTGCAATCCTTGTTATGTTTGAATAAACAACATCCATAACAGTTTGATTATATTATTATACAATTTTTTGTCTATTTTGGTACTTTCTAGGTGGAAAAATTGGAGCTATTGGTTTGTAGGGTCCATTTTAGGGGCAAGTCCCACTTTGGTCATTTTGGGTCTAGAAAATTTTGGATCTTGTTTAAGGCCTTAAATGATCATTTTTGTTTTCAAATATTTGCAAAAAAAGTTCCAATCTCTTAATGTTATTCTACACATCAAGATATTTCCAACGATGTGAAAATATCCTCAATCTAAGGTCATATAGAGAAGTTATGCCTCCCGCAAGTTGACCTATCATGTTGACCACCATGATAATGAGTACATGCCACATCAACCCACATTACTCACATGTGTGGAGCTAGTCACATGTGTATTTTTAGGATTATTTTAGAGGTTCCAAAACCGTAGCATTATTTGGAAGTTGATGAATGAAAAATACGTAGCTCTAACCCTATATAATTATTAGGACATGTTAAACATTGAGATACTAGAAACAAAAAGAGTCTCGTTCTTATTCTATTTTTATTGTTCTATAGTCGAGAATAACACATAGGAGTGTGATTTTAGAGCAAAATAGAAGATATTGTAGTATCCATACTAGCCACACTATCCATGGAAACTCCATAGTGAGTGCCACTTTATTTATGTTTGTATTTCATAACTGAGAAGAAAAGAGTAGAGCATAGGCCTCACCTTCTAGATGGGTTTTTCTCATATTGGATTTTCCCAAGGTACATCTTGTGTTCATTGTGTGGATGGTGTGTTATTTTCTTATCTTCTTTCATTTAATTTTAAGTTATTTTATTATTTTCATACATTAAGATAAAAACATTAAATCCAAATCTTAAGTAAAGAACTTTATAATAACAGATTGTAGAAACTTGTAAGATATGTTGTGAAAAATTATTCTATTGGAATATCCATGGAAATTTATAAATCATATTGGTATCAAAGAAAATTTCTTTGGGTTTTTTGGGGGGGAGGTGTGGGATCCAATAAGTGGAATAAGAGAGAAGTCTTGAAACCCTAGCCATGGTGGATGAGTACCACAATAACAATCTAAGGGATGAGTCAAAAGATATATTTTTAAATATGGAAGAACAATTAGGTTGACATATCTCACAAGATGGTCATCTTCATGGTAGCTCTAGAGAATAAGCGTGTACCTTTAAGGGAGTTTGGTAGCTATAAATTAGAAGCAGGGTCAAATGAGAAATTTGTAAATAACAAATACCCAGAAAAGGAGACGAAAAAACACCTAGAGAAAGAGAGTTATTTAAAGTGGAAGAAAAAGTGGACATCAAATCCTACTAAGGTGATATTGATGTTGAGGAATTGCTTCAATAGTTGCAACAATTAAAAATTTATTTTAGTGTTCATAACATAGAAGAAGAGCAACATATTTCATTTTCCCAACTCAAATCAGAGGGCCATAATTTATTTAAAGTTATGGCATGGTTTCAAGTGGAAGAAAAAGTGGATATAAAACCCTACCATGGTGAGATTGATTCTATTATATTGGGTCAATGGTTGCAACAATTAGAATTTTACTTTAGTGTTCATAACATAGGAGAAGAGAAAAAGATACCATTTTCCCAGTTGAAGTTCGAGGGCCATGCCCAAAATTGGTTGGAAATTCACATGGAGATGCTTAGGATAGAAGGTGACCCCCTAGTAACTAAGTGTGAGGTGTGTAAAGACATAACTAAATATCAATTCTACCCTATTAGGTATGAAGAGGACGGGTAGATACATTTCCATTAGTTACAGTAGAATGAAGGGTAGATTGTGTAAGACTATACACCATAGATTTCAAAAAATGACCATTATGTTGGGTATATATCCAAAGAACTTGAAAGTATTCCTCAAGTTTTTGGTTGGTCTACACATTCATTTATAGATTCAAGTGATTTGTTTTAACCTAGGATAGTTTATGAGGCCTATGTACAAACACAAAATCTAGAGAATATGGTTAAGATTAAAGGACAACCCAGTGATTCCGAGCATAAAGACCACCAAGATGCTTCCAAGGTGGGAAAGAAGAAGTGGAAAGGAAAGGAAAAGAAAGAAACACTACACATTAGTGAAAGGATCCAAAAAACCACTATAACCACTATAATATGGATAATCACACTGAAGATAAGTGTTGAAAGCTAATACATAGATGAATCCAAAGAATTGCAAGAAGGATGCTAAGAAGAAGAACATGCTAGTCGTAGATTCAAGTAACTCAGTAGAGAGTATCTCATATGTAAATGGATTTTTTTTTGTATTACAATGTAAAAGTAAATGAATATGAGTACCCTCCATTCCAAGGAAGAGAAGGAGATGACGAAAATATTTCATATTAAGATCTAGGTCAAGAAGACAAAGGTGGATTCTCTATTTGATTTTGGTTCATAGCACAACCTCATACTAGAATATTTGGTCATCCAGATTGGATTGAAAGTTTAAGACCATCCTCACAAATATCCATTAGTATGGATAAATAAGGATGTAGATCTCGTTGTCACTAAGCAATGCAAGATAAAAATTTATATAAGTGCAAACTATATTTGATGAAGTGGAAGAAAATGTAATACCACTTGATGTGTGTGGTGTACTGTTTGGAATCCCCTACATGTACATGAGGGATGGAATATTCACGAGGAGGGGAAAATAGTAAAAATAAAGGATGGGAAGCCCTTCATCATCGATCTAGACAAAGTTAAATCCAAGACATCTCTAGTAACTGCTAACAACACCATACAATGGATCAGTTCTAGTAGGAATTTTGTATTTCTTTTCTTAAGAGAGAATGAGCTACAAGATGAAATGCTAAAAGTAAAAACATCTCTAGATTAATGTACTAAAGAGAAAAAAAATTCAATTGCAAGAGTTATTGTAGGCATACAAATAATTTTTATAGAATCCTAAAGGGTTACAACCCAAGAGGGAAGTGGAGCATGAGATAAAGTTCTTTTCTGACTTCCCATTGTCAAACATTGGGTTTTATAAATAGTCCATCCTGGAAGTAGATGAAGTGAAGAAACAATTGCAGAAGCTATTGGAGTAGGGATTAATTCAACCAAGCACCTCACCTTCATGAAAAATTATCATCATAGTACCTAAGAAGGATGGGACTTGGAGAATGCTTATTAATTATTGGGTTTTGAATAAAATCACCCTCAATATTGAATACCCTCTGCATAGGACTAATGCCTTTCTAGATCAATTGTAATATGCCAAGTACTTCATCGTGTTGGATCTCAAATGAAGATATTACTAGGTATGGGTTAAATAAGAAGGAATCTGAGAAACTTCCTTCAAGACAATGCAAGGTCTATATCAATGGATAGTAATGACACTTTTTTTTTGTAATGCACCAACTACATTTATGTGTTTTATGAATGATGTATTGCATCCATTTCTATATTTAATTTTAATAGTGTACTCAGATGATATATATTATTTTATATATCTACTTAGGAATAACATATATATCACATCTCATGTAGGTGTTAGAGACTTTGGAAAATAATCAATTGTTGGAAAACCCTAAGAAATGTAAATTTTCTCAGCAATCAGTATTGTATTTGGGGTATGTTATTGGTGGATGGGAACTCAATATAGATCCTATAAATATAAAGGACATCTATAAGTGGCCAAGTCCTTCTAGTGTCCCTAAAGTTAGGATCCTTGTTTGGATCCTTGTTTGGGAAACATAGCATCTAAGGAAATTTATAACATCATTTCAATTGTGGCTACACCACTCCATTCCATAATAGATACCAGCAAGAGATTCCAATAGGGAAATAATTAGCAAAAAGCTTTTGATGAGACAAAATGAAATATCGGTCAAGCACCAATTTTTTCATTTCCTAATCTGCAAGAGAATTTTGAAGTAGATGTGGATGCAAATGGATATGTTGTGGCAGCAGTCTTGATGTAGGAGATAATATAATATTATATTATTTTGAAATTATTCATGGAGGAGTCCTAAAATATCCTACATATGGCAAGGAAATATATGCACTCGATCAAGTTATTGAGAAATGGAAGTATTATCTTATGGGAAAGGAGATGATCATCCACACTGATCACCGACCACTATAGTATCTATAGGCCTAGATTATGTTTCAATAGATCATACACTAGATGTGGATGAGGATTTTACAAAAAATTCATGTAATCGTAAAATATAAGGAAACACTAATCATTTGGGAATCATGCTTTCAAGGCCACCTACATCGATGATCACATCTTTGGGAACTCTTATGCAAATGAACCCTTTCATCCATGATTACTACAATAGGAATACACAAAATATGGGGGATTTAAAGAGGCATTTAAATAGGTATAGGGCCAATTTCATGTGGAAGAAGGCGACAATAAGGTTGACTATCATATTAGGGATGGGTTTCTCTACAATCTAGACAATATTTGCATTCCTAAAGGTTAAATATTGCAGCGTAGAAAAGAGGTTCATACTCCAAATTTGCAAGGAATTTTCGAATTGGGAAGATAGTTTCCAACTTACAGAGGTCTATGTATTGGCATAAAATGCAAGAAGAAGTAGCTCAATTTATTATAGGATGCATAATTTATTGTAATAACAAGCCCAATAACAAAAGGTCACAAGAAAATTACAAGGTATGTATGACCAATACAAAATCAGGAAAACATTCAAGGTGGAAGATAGAGTTAATTTGTAGGTAATAACATAAAGGATATATCGTATGGTCATTATCAAGTGATAGATAAGAGGGGTAATAATTCCTGCAAACTCAATCTACCCCCATATATGCATGCTCACTCAGTAGTGAATATGGAAAATATCAAACTCTATGATCCTTCCATGTTGGACAAGGAAATTAATCAACAATTATTACCTACCATAGAAGACTTATCACCAAAATATGAGGCAAAGTTTGAAAAAGATAAAGTTTTGTAGAAGAATTATAGAACAACAAGATATGGATAGTGTGAAATCTGGAAGGTTTGGTTGAAGGGAAAACTCTCGTGCAAGGCCAAATGTTACTCCATGGAGAAGATCGAGGAAAGCATCCCTCAAATTATTTAGTAAACTATTTTTGGGAGAAAAAACCTCCATAAATGAGGAGGTATGATCGAGAATGGATCATTATATAATTTGATGTTTATTTTGGTACTTTATGGGTGGAAACATTGGAGTTATTTTCTTGTATGTTGTATTTTAGGCATAGGTCCTACTTTGGTAATTTAGGGTCCACAAAATTCTAGATCCTATTTGAGGCCTTAAAGGATCAATTTTGTGGTCAAAACATTGTAAACACAGTTCTATCCTCTCAACATTGTTCCACGTAATGAGAAATTTCCAACCATGTGAAAATCACGTCAATTAGAGTTTGTAGGAAAATGTTATGCCTCCAACAAGTTGACCTATCATGTTTTCCACCATGATATTTATCGGATGCCATGTTATCCTACATTACTTACACATGTGGATCTATTCATATGTGAAATTTCAAGAAGATTCTAGAGGTTACAAATCCCTAATATTAATTTGGAGTTGAGGCATGCAAAAAATCTAACCCTAACCCTAGATGGCTATAAGGACATGTTAAACACTAGTCACTAGGAATGTAAGGTATTTCATTCTTCTTATTGTTCCATAGTTGAGCAAAGCATTTGGAAGTGGGATTTTGGAGTGGAACAAAGGAAGTAGAATATCTTGTAGTATCTATATTGGCCAAGTTTCCATGGACAGTACATGGTGAGTACCACTTTCTTTGTATTTTCATTTTCATTTCAAAACCACGAAGAAAAATGAAGAGCATAGGCATCACCTTCTAGTTGGGTTTTTCCTATATTTGGTTTCCCAAAGGCACATCTCATGTCCATTATGTGGATGGTGTGTTATTTTCTTAGCTTCTTTCAATTTAGTTTTAGTTATTTCAATATTTTCACACATTAAGGTAGAAGCACTAAATCTAAATCTGAAGTAAAAACAACAATTTATAGATCATTACGGGAATAGTCTGTCACAACATATCTTACAAGTTTCAGCAATCTATTATTATGAAATGCTTTTACTTAAGATTCATATTTAATGTTTCTAGATTAATGTATGAAAGTACTAAAATGATTGAAATTGAAATGAAATAAGATAATAAAATAACACATTATCTTCACAATTAATATAAAGTGTACCAATATGATTTGTAAACTATCATGGATATTCCACTGGAATAGTAAATCACAACAAATATTAAAAGTTTATACAATCTATTTTGAAGTGGTGCTTTACTTAAGTTTCATATTTAATGTTTCTATATTGATGTATTAAATTACTAAAACAACTCAAATTGAAATGAAAGAAGATAAGAAAATAATGCACCATCCACATAATGAACACAAGATTTACCGTGGGAAAACCCAAAATGAGAAAACCTAGATATAAGTTGAGCTCTATGATTTGATATTTTATTGTCATATATGAAATGCAAATACAAATTAAGGGGTACTCACTATGGAGTTTCCATAGATGGGTAGTTTTAGCATGTTATATGGATAATGTAGCCAACAACACAAGGAAGAAGAGTGGAGATGCATTTTAAGATTATAGGCCATATACATATGTGTTATCGGACTAATCGGTAGGTGCGGACACTAACTCATCTCCCTAGATCCACCTAGATCTAGAACAAAACACACCAGAACATGACGCTTTCCTTAAGATTTAGATATTGAATTTACTAACTAAAGAGGGATGAGTGACATACCGTTTAAATGTCGCTTCCTCTCGCCATCGCCATCCTAGCTCCATTCCAGTTCTCATACCATGATGATCCTGCAAATGAATGCAACCAACCAAAGTGATAGTAATAGCATAAACTCAATATGAACCTATGTATGTGAGCAAGGAATCATACAATAAAACACAACAAGATTTATAGGAAAGAATCATATTACTGTATCATATTAAATGTGGAAGAGAGATTACAACCATGGCCTTGATGTCGTAAGGTCCCTTCCAGCTGTCCTTTGTTTCGCACACACTTTCACTCCAAGAATTCTGAGAGCACAGATCTGATAGTATTCACAATCTATCTTGACAAAGGCAAAACTCAAAACCACTCTATCCAAGCTAACCAAAACTTACTTTCTCCATGAGAACTCCTCTCCTTTTATAAGTTGAAGAGAATAAGGTGAGGAGGTTAGGATGATCCCACCAAATCATGAAATCAAGTAGGATCCAAACCATTCGGATGCCACCTCACCATAGAAGTTTCTCCTTCAAAAGATTTGAGAAAACGCTTGTTTTTCCCACGTGTAGGCATTCTCGCACCCTGCCTATAGAGGAATCTGCGAACATCTCTCACCCTAGCTATGGTGCAACCTGCGAGAATCAGGCATTCTCGCACCCTGCCTATATAGTAACCTGCGAACTTCCTTTTTAACAGGGTTTTTACAAGGGAAAATGCAACTTCTTTTCTCAGGAAAAGTTCTTCTCCCTTCTCTCTTCAGGAACTCAGGCCACTGACCCCTCTGAAGGCAAAAGATAGGTTTACATCATTAACAGTCATAGGGATGATGAAAATAATGTGTAACAGAGAGCCCCCCAAAGTATGAAGTTAGAACAAAGTGATAGCTGAAATACTTTATCGAGTGTGTGTAGGGAACAAGAAACAGTCGGTCGGAAACCTGCCAAGAAACAAGGAAATACAGTACAATAATATATCATCACTGAGGTAGGCATTCCCATACTAAGAATACAAATGACTCAAAGCATAAATGCCGACATGCGAAGATCCATGTCGAGTAAGACAAGTCATGGCCACCAAACATACACTGTGGATCCATGCCGACATGACTCAAATCTGAACATAGCCACCAAAAATACACTGTGGATCTATGTGTTAAAGACTCAAATTTGAACATAGCCACTAGACATACAATGTGGATCTATGCAATAGTACAAACTGAATATACTCCAACGCAACCTGAATCTGTCAGAAAAGATCTAGGGTCTTCATCTCCACCACTCTATAGTACGAATCTAACCATGCGAATACATGTGTCGAAGTCGAACATGGTAGAAACCACTCGATTACCGGTCATTAGTGCATATTGTTAACAAGTGCGAGGGAAATCACCATTAATGTCAATGAATCCCAAGGTACACTAGTACAATCCAACGAATGTGAATTAATGAGATGAAGTCGAACACTCGACGGAATCTCCCAATCAGGGGTTGATAATGAAAACCCACTGTCGAAAGCAAGGAAACCTGCCATTGAGGCATGCAAGTTCCAAGGTACCAATTGGTTTCTAAGTCTAATTCCTAGATAATGAGTTGAAGTGGACAGGAAAAGACTCATCACAGGAGGGCCTTAATGTATCCCACATCAATGACACAAAATAGGTAACAAGATTTGATGTAGATCGGAGTAAAAAGTGATTCAGGACTGACTCAGGGATGGCCGACGCAATAGAAGGCTTAAATACTACAGAAATGGCCAATGCAATAGAAGGCTTCTCAGGTTGGACATCTTTTTGAACATATTGACGACACGAGTACCTCTTTATTTTTACGCAAGCTTGAGGAGGATAACATATACTTGTCAATTTAAGCTCATCCTTCGGATGAGTCCTTCGGAGTATGTTTAACGAACCCTAAGAAGGAGTGGTTCGGTCCCATTACGGGTCTTTCGATGTTTTTTTAACGAGTCCAAAGATAGAAAACTCGAAGGCTTTTCATGATTATAGAGTTTGGAAAAACACTTAAAAGAGAACTCTCTCAGTTCCTTTTTCTTAAAATAGTCTGATGAGACCAAAAAAGAGATAAATTATCGCCCAACAGATGCTTTCTTCAAATACTTTAACGAGCGTGAAAATAACAAGGTCACTCGGCAATCTTTTCATGTCTAGAGAGTCTGAAAAGAGCTTAAAGGGAACTCCAGTGGGTTCCTTTTTCGTATAACCTTTACGAGTCTGAAAAAGTGATAAAAGTATACTCGGTTACATTCTCACATATTTACGAGCATGAGAAAGAACAAAGACTAAGCTCGCTAACTTATTCTCATGTATTAACCAAAGGAAACTATTCTCATTTTTACGCAAGCTTGAACCATAGAAAACTATGGTTGGACTTCCCAACGCATAACACATGGATGGTTGGTACTTAGCCCCCAGCTTAAGAAACTAGCAGCTCAACTTTATCATGAAGTCCAGAGGCTGAGGCAAATTCCACCCAAGCTTCGTTTTATCCAAGTACAAAGGAGAATGAAATGAAGCTTCAAATACTAGACGAAGGACTTGACTCAAATAGAGAGGGGGAAAACTATTTCATTTTTTAACGAGCTTGACACAGAAACAAGAACTATGCTCATAACCTCTGTTTCATTTTTTAACGAGGTTGCCACAGAGATGAAAAAACTATCCTCAAGTGGTTTCATTTTTTAACGAGCTTGAAATTAGAAAACTATGCTCAAGTCTGGTTTCATTTTTTAACGAGCTTGAAATCAGAAAATCATGCTCAAGGACCTTTGTTTCATTTTTTAACGAGGTTGCCTCAGAGACGCAAAAAATATCCTCAGACCTCTCTTATTGATCATGGATTCCAAGAGGACAATGCTCTGGAATGACACCATGTCAAGGGACAAACTTGGTCATGGCTTCCAAGAGGTCTTCATTGGAAGGAAGAAACACATTCTGGAAGGACACCATGTCGAGGGTCGCGACAGGAGTAAAGATATCAGGCTCTAACAACCCTACGATAGGAGTAAAGAGATCAGGCTCTAACAACCCTAGCGAAGAGATCACCATGTCAATTACTGGATCTAAGTCGTCAGAAGTTGAAGCCATGGGTGACAACACCACATAATTGACTTGCGGCAGGGGCGATACCGTCTGCATATAAGAACCATTTAGGGAGGAAATCCAGTTAGGGTCAATGAATGAAATTTGATCAACAGTCACAACGCGTCCATCGTGAGGGAAAGATATCACATGAAAAAGAGTAGACACAATAGCTTTCATGGCATAGACATAATCTCGTCCAAGGAGTAAAGAAAAATCCAAGGGGTCTTGGACTACCATGACGTCAATAAAGACAGTTTTCCCTCCCAAAGTTACAAGAAACTGAGGAAGGGTCCCTAAAGGTTGACTGGTTCTTCTATTAAAAGCTAACAGATTCTGTGTAACCGGTGCAAGCGGAGGATAACCCAAAGCTTGCCAAGCAAAAGAGGACAAAATACTAATGGAAGAACCTTCATATATCAACGTTTGAGGAACGTCCTGACCAAAAACCTGTACTGTAATATGGAAAGGAATGTAAGAGGGAAGACGAGGTCCAGTTAGCACACCCCAATCAAAACGGATGGCCTCATTACTTGGAGGGAGTTTCACGGGAGAAGGAGGAATACCCCCTGACACGGCAGAGTCTGTATCAATGAGAAAAACATGGGCAGTATCGGGTTTACTCTCTAGTGGGAGATTAGGATTGACCGATGATGAGATCAAATCGACCACTTGGGTTTCATTCTCCAAGGGGAGAATGGGGTTGACAGGTGTAAACGGATCGACCACTTGGGTGACACTCTCTAACGGGAGAGTGGGATCGATCGAGGATGGGATCAGATCAACCACTTTGTCAACCGGTTCAACTAAGGATGTGACCAGATTGACGACATGATCAACCATATTAACCGGTGAAGGGACCAGAGTGATCATTCCATCAACTATCGGAGGGTTGAGAGAAAGCTTATGGTATGCAGCTGGAAGTTGAGGCTGTGAAACAGTCATGTCTTCAGTAATTTCGAGGCTTTGTCCATATGAGGAAAAAGGTGAGTGAGATGACTCCCTTTACATAACATACACGGGAACTTGACTCTACTTTTCTTCTCCCCAACCATATCATGACTGGTTGATGGGGGGTTGTCAGCATGTTGTTCAGAGGCTAACGACGTGGGTTGGCGAGGATGTGTATACCATGCTTCTATAACCTTGGATAGACCAGGGCATTCCTTAAGAAGATGGATACCCTTACAAATCCTACAAGGGTACTTGGGCTTACGGGCTGTTTGGGTGATCTTGATATCATCAACACTCCCAGCACGACTAACAGTAACTAGTTGTTTTCCAACATGTTTGACAGTGGTTGGAGTTTTTGACCCTTTTTTAACTTTCTTCTTCTTAATCTTCCTTTTCTTCTTCTTCTTATTCACCAGGTTACTAGCTTCAAAACTTTCACCCGACGAAGAATATGAAATAGAAGGCAACATTGCAAGCAAAGAAGGTGAAGAAGACCTTATTGGTGAAGAAGGTGAAGGATCAAAATGAGGTTGATGCTCTTGGGGGGAAGTTCTTGTGACTGAAGCACTAACTGCATTCAGGATTACCTGAGTAGAAAACAACCATACCAGTAATCCAATTGTGAGACCTGGAAGGCTCAAAGTAGCGATGTGAGGAGGACCAATGTTCCCATAAGAAGGAAAAACAAAAGGTTCCCCTGGAGAAGGGTTTCCTTCATTGGTCATTCCGGGAACTGATGCCATTAAAAAAATATCCAATATAGAGTCCTCTAAGGAAAACAAATAGCATGTTGGTCCCCGGTTTTGACCATGCTCTTTGCCTATATTATATACCACAGACCTCCATTTATATGCCAGTACCACCCTTTTGACCTCATTTTGACATAATTAACATCTCCCTACCATTCAAAGGGGTAATCTAAGGTATCTTTGAATTTCAAGCTATTTTTATGCACTTTAATGCTTTAAATTGGTATTGGAATTAATATCGTTTGGGTTAGGTACCACTGCTATTCTTGGAACAGGATGCCGGTACCAGGTACCAACTCGCACTCGTGGAGGTACCAATGGAGTCGTTCGAGATCTATGCGTTATGGTGTGCGTTATGGTTTGAATGAGAGATAGAAAGATTCGCAGGACAGCTGTAGTCATTGCCACAGAGTGCTCAAAGACATCATGAAGCTTGGATCGATTATTCTTCATCGTTCACACTTCGTGACACTACATGTCACGAAGATGTGAAATACGTTTTCAGTTTGATTGCAAGACTATTCTTGGATCGGGGATCCGTTTGTTTTTACGTACCTTTGTTTTAGACTGTTACAAACAGAAGGATTTGGATATAAACCCGTGTTCACTCCTGAGAATGGGTTGTTGTTGTTATTGTTATTGGATTATGTTGAACTGTGTTATGCCGTGAACCTATTTTTGAATAAAGACTACTGTGCGTTATGGTATTCGACTGATATATGATTTGAAGCATTCTCTTTTGAGTTAATGATTATACGATGTCTGAATAGAATGTTATAGTTGGATCTGGTTGTTACTAACAACATTGTGCCATTTGGTTGGGCCCGCCAAACCGGTGCAAGCCGCTATTTTATTTTGCAATAGATTTAGTTTTATGCTATTATAGACTTAGTTCATTTTAATGCTTTAGAACTTGCATATGAGGTAGCTTAACGCTCATAGATCTAGTTGCTTTAGCATATTGGCATTTGTTTATCTGAATGGTATACCTACAGCTCATAGCGTGACATCGATTTGGATGTTTCAGAATCGTGTTTATTTATTCCTCACTTGAATCATTCCAGCGTACTGTTATCTTTGACGTTGCTGAGTGTTAAACGCAGAACTGATGCCTGTAGGGTTTAGAATATGCACATGGTTATTTAGTTTTCATTTTCAATTCGAACATAACTCAGAATTAGCATGCATTTTGCTTTGTTAGACATTAGTTACCTTGCCTGGTTAGAATAGTTAGATTACAGTTAGAACAAAAGGAGCTCCTGGTACCAGTWRKTAGVAWARTAYTHTGTTTTCCTGTAGCTAGCTTTAGATTCATTTTGATGACCAGATTGAATGCATTTTCGAAAATACTCTTTGTGTCATAGCTGGAATAGAAGTGATGATGGTAGATGATTGGGCATAGAGATAAAATAATCTTGTGGAACCACACTTTTGAATAGAAGTAGCAGTACCAGCATTTGAGCACAAGACTGTTTTTCTGTTGATGATTTAAATAGGAAATGCTGAGTTTCAAGACAGTTATTAAAATTCAAGTTCTCAGAATAGGTGTGTGTTTTCTTCTTAGGATAGCATTCAGATAGAGACTAGACGCTTGCCTGCACATACTGTGTATCAGCTCGAAGTTTACCAACCCTGGTTTGACAATTTAGTGTTACAGGTCACTTAAAAGCTTCAATTTAGCAGCCTGACATAGCACACGCTAAAAATCTAGTAAGAAAGCAAGAAAACAAAACCTTCTCACAATGAATGCACTAGTTGGTGATGAAATCCAATGTCACGAGAACAATGTAAGAAGGGGATGAGATAGAGTGGGTGGAAAAGTTACGTTGACAACCTGCTTAACGAACATACACCCTGGTGCAAGCTCCCACACATAAGCGTGGGTATACCCTCTAAGGAGCCCGAGTGAGTTTGGCCAACGTCAATTCCAGGTACCGTGAAGACTTGCCCCTCCACAGTCACCTCGTGTAAAGAACCTAGAGAGATAGGCCAGTAAGGTTACCAATCACTACAGTGATTCCTGGGGAAACAGTCGACAGTCTGATCCACGCGCAAGGGCAGGGTATCTAGCCCAATATCAACTTGAAAGGCTTCCACACATCATTGTGGGTATACCTCTCAAGCGACCCCCATAATACACGTAATCTCTACACCAAGACCAACAAAGAAGGGTGAGTAACTCTGCTAGTCTCAATGTGACCTCGTGATTGACCCTTGTGTTAGAAGGGCTTCCCAGGACAAAATGTAGTAAGTGGATTTAACTCTCCCTATCACAAGATACTATGTTTGTTTGCAACTTTGGAAAGTTATCTTTTACACCTATTCCAAAGCCCTACAACTAATCTAATGTAGGTTTGCTACCAAAAAGATAAAAATGTCTAATCAATTTTTATAAGCGCTTTATTTTATGGTTGTTGTTACTCAAAAGGAAGATGGCGTGGACAATATGGTGTTTCGACCGACTCGAAAATTATGCAAAGATATGAAGATGCAATCTTTTCATTTCGATGAAAGCTATGCTATGAGAAGGAGAAAACATTTATCATTCCCATATGCACGATGTCCCAAAATATATTAAAATCATCAATATCAAGATTCTCAAGAAATGAGAAAAAGGTACTGAACACCAATGCATGATTCATGCCCCCCCCCCACCGGCCATGAGGGGGAAAATTTTTCATAATTTAAGATAAAAAAAATGCCAAGAATCATGAAATTTCGCTACGTCAAATACAAGGATGCCCCCAATCTAATATAAAATAAGAAATTAAATCTTTTTGTTTCAAAAATTTCACTAAAAGCAATAATGAACTTTCTTAAAACAAAGAAACCCAAACTAAAAGTTCTGTTTTAAAGCGAACTATTCAGAAGAAATCTCATCTTCCCAAGAATTCTAAAGAAAACACATGCTTTGTAATTGAAAGACACTCAAAGCAAGAGACTAATCCTTCAAAACCAAACAAAGAAAAAGTGGCTAAAAGCAACTCAAAGAATGTCAAGAAGAATGTAAACAGATCAATATAGGCTCCAAAAGTTCAATCTAGCTGTTCAAAGCAAAACTGGGCATCAAAAAATTGACAAGACCCAATCCAAAAAAATTTACAAACAAGTTCGCAGGCTAGCAGTGTATTACAGTGAGAGAATCAAAGATTCTCGCAGGCTGAATAAAGGTTGACTGCGAGGGGTTCGCACTGGACTTAACACCAGGGTGCGAACTAAGGTGTTTCTCGCAAGCCACTAAAGGGTACAATGCGAGAATGCCTGTAAACAAGAAAAAAATTGAAAAAGGACTAAATTTGAGTGAACTTTCAGATCCAGAGAGTTTGGATGGATCTCCCACAGACTCAGAGACTAGAAAACAATCAATCAAAGCAAGGGAGACTAGACTAACTAGGAAACAATCTGTTCCCCAGTGGAGTCGCCAATTTTGTTATCGGACTAATCGGTAGGTGCATACACTAACTGATCTCCCTAGATCCACCTAGATCTAGAACAAAACACACTAGAACATGACGCTTTCCTTAAGTTTTAGATATTGAATTTACTAACTAAAGAGGGATGAGTGACATACCGTTTAAATGTCACTTCCTCTCACCATCACCATCCTAGCTCTGTTCCAATGCTCATACCATGATGATCCTGCAAAAGAACGCAACCAACCAAAGTGATAGTAATAGCATAAACTCAATATAAACCTATGTATGTGATCAAGGAATCATACAATAAAACACAACAAGATTTATAGGAAAGAATCATATTGCTGTATCATATTAAATGTGGAAGAGAGATTACAACCATGGCCTTGATGTCGTAAGGTCCCTTCCAACTGTTCTTTGTTTCCCACACACTTTCACTCCAAGAATTTTTAGAGCATAGATCTGATAGTATTCACAATCTATCTTGACAAAGGCAAAACTCAAAACCACTCTAACCAAGATAAAAGCTCCAAGCTAACCAAAGCTAACTTTCTCCATGAGAACTCGTCTCCTTTTATAAGTTGAAGAGAATAAGGTGAGGAGGTTAGGATGATCCCACTAAATCATGAAAGCGAGTAAGATCCAGACCATTTGGATGACACCTCACCATAGAAGTTTCTCCTTCTAGAAGATTCGAGAAAACGCTTGTTTTTCCCACGTGTAGGCATTCTCGCACCTTGCCTATAGAGCAACCTGCGAACATTTCGCACCCTAGCTATGGTGCAACCTCTGAGAATCAGGCATTCTCACACCCTACCTATATAGCAGCCTACGAACTTCCTTTTTAACAGGGTTTTTACAAGGGAAAATGCAACTTATTTTCTCAGGAAAAGTTCTTCTCCCTTCTCTCTTTAGGAACTCAGGCCATTGACCCCTCTAAAGGCAACAGATAGGTTTACATCATTAACAGTCATAGGGATGACGAAAATAATGTGTAACAATATGTTTACCCATTTATAAAGTTAATCATTTGTACAAAACTTTCGTCACAAACCTAACCAAGCCACACTCTTCAAAGGTACATTAGTTTCCTAATTTTGACCATGATAAATCAATAGAGACCCTCAATTGTCGATATTATCAAGAGCATGTACTTGATTGAGACATATATTGTTTGAAGGAAATTATGCATGCCTACATCGCACACTTATAGATAAGTTGAAAGGCGAGTTATTGATATTATGCCACTACATTATTTCCTTTAAAAAAAATTACAGTTGGCAATTCTCACATTGTTTTTTATAGGCACATATTTATTTTCAAAATCATTTGGAAATGATATGCACAATGCAACACATTTTCAATGAAAGTGACATAATGGAATATTTAAGGCTTAAGTGTCCCTGGCATAAAACATATCGAAGAAAAGGATATTGTTTTCTTGCAAGTCGAAACTGTAGGATTTCCTCTATATATGTCCTTATTTTTTATTTGGCGAAGTAGTAAATCTATGTTTTCTAATCATTCTAGGAGAAAAATAGATATTTCTATGTTACTCTACCTAGGAAAAGCAAATTTGTTATTGAGTGGAAAGAACCTAACATAAACATTGTTGTGGATCCTATTAAACTTATGTGACTATGCATGGTATTGGCCATCATTTATTCTTCAAATGATGCAAGAGAATGAGTGTTTTTCTAGTATTATATGTACAATGAGATACCTAATGAATCTTGGTTGGTTTTTAGAAACTTTCATATCTTGGAAATCCAATAAGACAAGTAGAGGGAACTTGGATGAACTTTCATATCAATATTGACTCCATGATTTTTCATAGTTTTGGTTCACTTGGATGAACTTTAGAAAGGGTCTAGATAGAATCTACTAGTATCTTTACAAAGTAATGTTGTCAAAACCTAATTATTTTTACTTTGAATTTGATGGAGGGAGGGAAATGTGTGTTTTTACATACACACAATTCATAACACAGAACAAAATAGTGATTCAATCTCACGGGGAGGGTATAAAATGCACATGCATTGAACCGAGTGCTTTATGAGTGTTTCTCACCTTCAAATTCCAAGTTTTTTTGCATGCTTCAAAATTGAATAGAACTTGGTCCCCATACCCTAGGGAGAGAATTGGTGGATATATTAGTGGGAATATTAAATCTCCATAACCTTGGCCTTTCTACGAATATATGATAAAATTGAAAACATTCAAGAAAGTTGTAAAAGAGAAGTTAGACAATGGAGAGATGGAAGAGGCAATGCAAGGTCTGCAATGGATCCCATATGAAGAATACAAAATAAATCAAGCTATTGAGATTCACATCTTATCTAGGAAGACATGTTCCATTGATCCAAAGGTTCTTAGATACAAGTGTGACTACAATTCTAAATGAACATGGTGGATAGTCCCACTATGTCCTTATTCAAATATTTAGCCAAGAAGGAGGCCTGCAAAAAATATTATCCTTAAAATCTATGTTGGGTTGAGTCACCAAATAAAAATAATGTATTGAAGTTGAATTTGATGATCATTGAAAAATGGTTTAAAACAAGATGGATCAGGAAGGGAAAATGTGAGTCTGCTCAAAATTGTTTGGGAGTGGTGTTAGCTAATGTTTCCTTTCCCTCGATGAGTTGTATGCAACCTTGCATGAGATGGAAAATTACAAATCACTTAGGATTGATGGATTTACTTTTGAATTACAAGACCACATTTAATTTAGTTGGGACAAATCCAATACATGTGTATAATGAAGAATTCAAAAATCAATCCCCAAAGGAAGAAACCAATCATGATTTGACTAATTATATTCTTAATATTGGAGGGTGAGTGCACAAATTTGGTGGAAAGAAAAGTGGCAAGGGGGTGAACAGGAACACACTCTCGTAGTAATGTGTGCACGTTCCTAGGAACGCACATGTGTTCCTAATTCTATAGGTTTGGTAAAGCACGAACCTCCACTCAACATGCCACATAGTTACGTTGGTATGAACGTGTGCACGTTCCTCTGTCATGCCCTTTTTTAATAGACCATGGCTGAAATTCAGTGTATGGCCACATTGAGATCACTTTTGAATGAATTAAGGGGCATACGGGAACCTAGACGATTGTCCTTGGCCACTTCATTGGATTTCATTGTATTTTCCATAGAAAGTACCCAAGGGAAATTAATTTTTATTTCTGAATATAGAGATAGGATGTTGGATTTCTATAGGAATGGAATTGATATAAACCAAGTTAGAGACTTGGGTATTTTAAAACAAGAGTTTATGTCTCTTTTTATTAATCCCAAAAATAGACAACAACCACTTGTCAACAAGAAATGCATTTTTATAAACTAGTACATCCGCCCAAAAATTATCCAAAACTGGATGGATAGGTGGTTCATGGTCTTTGAAAAATCTCCCTACAATAACAAGGAGGTGCCTTTATATTCTTTGAGAAAATTATGGGAAGAATTTATTTTGGGTCACCATGTGAACTACTTCGACATTGGTGATTTTAATGGGGTGGGTGGAGGATCCGCACATGACCGAGAGCATGTGAGGCATGATCCCATGGTGGATCCTCATACCCCTAGAAGAATACTTAACCCCCTTGTCGAGCATCCTCCTGTTGCAAAGGGATTGTAGAAGGCATACATAGCTCTATCAACCTTGACTAGGATTCTAGTGCAACATGGTATTTTTGTTGCACTATCTCAGTAGGAGGTTCTTGCTAGTGACATTGATAGAGGGTTTGGACTGTCAACCCCTAGAGTAGAGTGCAGTGGGGAGAGGGAACATGGACAAAGTAGTCGTTCATGTGAGCCTCACAGATGCTCGAGTTGCAGGCATACTTGATATTGGCCTATGGAGGCCAGTGGATACTAGAGATTCATGGAGGAGGTTAGTATCCTAACCATATATGATTTCTTCATTTTTGTATATCTATATAGTATTCTACGTATTTATTTAGATATTTTATTTTATGATGTTTTATAGTGGCTACACTCGTATAACAGACCCTCTACATTGTTATATGCATCAATTTCTGTCTCCATCACTTATGTAGCAATAGAGGCAACCTGGTTGTTCAATGTACTGCATACACAGGTATGTGTCACATTTGATAAATTCACCATAGCGATTTCTTTATTTTCTGGCATCCTCAAATTTATAACGTTTTTATGTTTCTATAGGTTGCGGGACCAAGCGATGTCGATCAATGTCTACCCGAGATGGACAAATCATCTGCTTCATAGATATCATGTGTTGAGTTAAATCTCATTTAAATATCAAATTTGTTATATTTATGTTGGTGAATTTTACTATTTTGTACTAATAACAATATTATTAATTTGTATGCAGGTTGCTGATATTTTCTCCAGTTACATTACTAGTCCAGTCCTTGGGAAACCATCCATGGATTTTGGGTTACATGTTTCTAGTCCAAGCGTTATTCCATCACTTGTACAACCCATGGGGGTTCATCACCTCCCACCCCTGCTATCTTTCTTATTCCATTCATCCTCAGTGGATGCACATGGAGGCCACCTATTTTCACCACCTTTTCCATCACATCCATCCATATTGGATGCACCCATATGCCACCCACCTCCACCACCATTTCTATCTACATCATCCACCAAGTCTGCCACAATAGATGTTTCCTCAGAGCAGGTTGTACAGTCGAGCACTCCACCTGCCACTGAATCTCCATTGATGCCTGAGATATTCACAATGAGATAATGTGTTGATGATAATTTTTTATATATCATGAATGGAATTGATTTTATGCATATTTTTTTAAATTTCATTATTTGATCCTTGTAACTGACATAGGGTGGCATTGTTGAGAGATTAGGGTCAAAAATGAGGGTAACAACCTCACGATTGTTAGTACCATCTACGATAAGTTGTCTTATGTTGAATTACATAGTATCATTTTTTGAGTCTTTTAATTCATTGTGGAAAAAACTTATAACAAATGTTTTTCTTTGTGAAATCCCTAGAGTGATGAACCATGCCCATAAGAAAAACCACTCTATGTGCTTCTTCTAGCAAGAGAAGAATATTGATTTGTAGGATGCTCCCAAGGGTGGAAAGGGTGGAAGTGGTCAATTAGTGACCAATGCCTTCCATTTTGTATCTAGGCCACCATATGGTTGTTTTTTTATGTTAGGGATAAATCCATACAGAAAATATTGCTAAGTGATAAATCCATACGCAATTAATTATTCTCAAGGACCTAAATTTGATGAAAGACTAAAGTCCCATTCTAGTTAAGACTCTAGTAACCAATAATAAGAATCATGTATGGTAACATAATCACAATAGAAATAAGAGGGTTGAAACCTTACATTACTCTATCCAAGATGAAGCATGGTTCATTATAATGGAAATCACAACATGTTACTAGGGTTTCTTAATACAAAATCAACACATAAAATATGAGTGCATGATAAAGCCTCACATCAAATGAAAATGTACCTCATATTCTCCATGAAGTTTTCCAAAATGTTCTACAATGTATCCCAAGAGGAGAGATCCTAAATACCCAAATTATCCACCCTTTACAATGGAGAGAGATAAATCTTCTTTATAGAGTGAGTCTCTTCTCTTATACAAGAAAATATTATTATTTTATAGCTAATTCCATGACAAATCAAATAAATATTATATTAATGAATTAGTTATATATATCCTCAATCCATGGTTGACCATGTTACTACATGTGGACATTAGCCTCTCCAAAAGAATTATCCCTCATCTGAAAATAGTAGTAGTATGCACCAAATAATGTTCATGAAGGGGACACACCACCAAAAATAGGCATCAAGGCAATTCAAATGCCAAGTGTCCACATGAATGTTCCCTCCAATAATGTGCATGCATGCAACCACTCCACATGTGTGAATTCCAAGGTATCCAAGTCCATGGATAAATGTGCAAGATGCCAAGTGGATGGAGCATCCACAACAAAGTATGTGATCAATGCCTAGCCTTTCCTTGCCTTTCTTTTGTTTTCCTTCCTTTCCTTTACTTTCCTTGCTTTCTAGGCCTTAACTTTCCTTGCATTTCCTTACCTTGCCTTTACTTTCCTTGTTTTTCCTTGCTTTTCCTTTCCTTGCCATGTCATGCCATGCCAAGCTATGTCATGCCTTGCCTTGACTTGTCATGCCATTCTTTTCCTTGTCACGGCATGTCTTGCCTTACCTTGACATTCCATGCCATGCCTTGTATTTCCATACCTTACCTTACCATGCCTCGCATTTCCATACCTATACCTAGACCTATACCTATACCTTTCCTTTCCATGCATTTCCATGTATAGTCTTGCCTTTCCTTGCAATTCCATACATTTCCTTGACTTTCCATGTACAATATTTCCTTGCCTTGCATTTCCCTTTCTTTCCTTGACTTGCAATCCCATGCCTTTCCTTGCCATGCCATGATTTTCTTTGACATGTTATGGCATGCCATGCCTTGCATTTCCTTGTGTTTATTTTCCTTTACTTTCATTTCCTTGCATTTCCTTTCCTTTCCATGCCATGCCTTGCCTCAAAATTCTAATGCCATGTAATACCTTGCATTGTCTTTCCTTACCATGCGATTCCATACCCTACCATCCCATGCCTTGCATTTCCATGCCATTCCTTCCCCTACCTTGACTTTCCATTCCATGCCTTGTCTTTCTATGCCATGCCTTGTCTTTCTTTGCCATGCCATGCCTTGTCTTGCCATGTCATGCCATGCCTTTCCTTTCCTTGCCATTCCTTCCATTGACTTGAATTTCCATTCCATTCCATGCCATTCCTTGTCATTCCATGCCTTTCCTTTCAATTCCATGTCTTTCCATACCTTGCCTTTCCATGCCATGACTTTCCATGCCTTTCCATGCTATGGCTTGCCATGTCTTTCCTTTCATTTTCATTCTATTCATTTCCTTTCCATGCCATGCCATGCCTTGACTTTCCATGCAATGCCTTGCTTTTCCATGCCATGTTTTTTCTTGCCTTTCCATTCCTTTCATTTCTTTGCAATATATTTCCTTTCCTTTCATTGCCTTTCCTTGCCTTGCATTACCCTTTCTTGCCTTGCCTTGCCTTACCATGCCATTCCTTACATTTCCTTTACATTCCATGCCATGACATGTCATGCCTTTCCTTTCCATGTCATGCCTTGCCTTGGCTTTTCTTTCCATGTATTTCCTTGCATTGCCTTGTCTTTCCATGCCATGCCTTGCCTTGCCATGTCATGTCATGTCATGCCTTGTGTTTCCTTGCCTTTTCATACCATGTCATGCCTTGCCTTGCCATGTCATGCCTTGAATTTGCATGCCTTAACTTGACTTGCCTTGAATTTCCATGCATTGCCTTGAATTGACATGCCTTTCCTTGCCTTGTCATGCCTTTCCATGCCTTTCATTGCCATCCCATGCCTTGACTTTCCTTTCCATTCCATCCCATAACTTCCATTGCCTTGGCATTCCATGTCATGCCTTCCCTTTCCTTGAATTTCCATGGAATTCCTTACAATGCCATGTCATGCCATGACTTTCCTTGCCTTGAATTTCATTATGTTATCATGCCATGCCATGCCATGCCCTTCCTTTCCTTGTCATGCCTTGCCTTTCCATTCCATGCCATGCCTGCCTTTCCATGCCATGCCTTGTGTTGTCTTTCCATGCCTTGAATTTCCTTTCCATCCCATGCCCTATCTTGCGTTGCCTTGCCTTGCCATGCCTTGCCATGCCTTGCCTTGGCATTCCATGCCATGCCTTGCATTTCCTTTCCTTGCATTGCCTTGCCATGCCATGTCATATCATACCATGCCATTCCTTGTCTTTTGATTCCATGTCATTCCTTGCATTTCCATGCCATGCCATGCCATGTCATGATTTGTCTTGCCATGCTATGCTAAGACATGCCATGTCATGTCTTTCCTTTCCATGGCATGCCTTTCCTTGACTTGACTTGTCATTCCATGCCATGCCATGCCTTTCCTTTCCATTTCATTCCTTTCCTTTCCTTGCCTCATCATCCCATTCCTTTCCTTTCCTTTCCATGCCATTCTTAATATTTCCATGCCATGCCTTGCATTTCCTTTCCTTGTCATGCCATGCCATTTAATTCCATTCCTTTTCTTTACATGCCATGTATTTTCTTCCCATGCCATGCCATGCCTTTCCTTGACATTCCATGCCTTTCCTTTCCATAGCATGCCATGCCATGCCTTGCATTTCCTTTCCTTTCCATGCCATGCCTTTAATTTCCACATCATGTCATTCCATACCATGCCTTGCCCTGCCATGCCATTCCATGTCATGCCTTTCATTTTATTGCCTTTCAATTCCATCCCTTTCCTTGTCATGACATGCATTGCCTTTTCTTTCCATGCCATGCCTTGCCTTCCCATTCCTTTCCTTTCCATTCCATGCCATATCATTCCATGCCATGACTTGCCTTCCCATGCCATGCCTTGCCATTCCATTCCTTGCATTACCTTGACTTGTCATGCAATGCCTTTCCTTGGCTTGTCTTTCCATGCCATGCCTTTCCTTTCCTTGCCATCTTATGCCATGCCTTGCATTTCCTTTCCTGTCCATGCCATGCCTTGCCTTATCATTAAATTTCTTGCCTTGTCATGCCATGTATGTCCTTTCCTTGACTTACCATGCCATGCCTTACCTTTCCTTTTTGTTCCATACCTTGCATTGCCATGCCATTCCATGCCATGCTTTGAATTGCATTGCCTTTCTTTTCCTAACCACAATTCATCTGAACGGTACTTTCATTATGATATTCATAAAACTAATTGTTTGTAAAAATATAGTTATTTTCATAATTGTTATAGAGAATTTCTTGTCCTTTGAGTCCCCCACAAGAAATTTGTCTCTATAATCATAAACATATTTAAATTGTTTCCAAAGTCAATTAACTTTTAATAAATTTGTTTTCAATATAATTTAATAAAAAAATAATGGCATTCATGTATCATACATTTTTTCTTGCTTAAAGAAAATAATGTGTGTACTAAATAAACAAGTTTAATACCTAAAAATTACAATCAACGGATTAATTAAGCATATAATTCTACAACTTGTTATCCCATCTATCGTAGATAAAAATACTTGCATTAAAATTTCAATGTCATTACATAATCTCTCTTTATTCGTATATCTTAGGTATATTTGTAGTTGTGAAACATGCATTATCATGATTAATAGGATCTACATAGAAAGGGATGTCACTAAATAGGTTTATATTCCATACTTATGGTGTAGTATCATTATACTTTTGATCAATAATTTCTTTTGGATTGTATGAAAAAAACATAAATTCAAAGCCTTATTTAAAACCAAAGAAATAAAAACTAATCTTTCAACTCAATAACTTTTATAACAAGATATAACATGTATACCTAGACCTAGACCTAGACCTTTCCTTTCCTTGTCATGTCTAGACTTGCTTATCCTTTTCATGCCTTTCCATAGATTTTATTTTCTTTCTTTACATTGTCTTCCCTTGCATTTCCATACATAGACCTAGACCTATACCTAGGAATTGCCTTGCCATGCCTTGCCTTGTCATGCCTTGTCTTTTCATGGTTTAGGTCATGGTCTTTGTCATGGTCTATGTCATGGCATATGATCGAGATTATTTTCAGCATGAAATGAGAGGGGATATATAACAAACAAATATACAAAGATATTGCAAGAGAGCCAAAAATATAACATAGATATATCATATCTATAACAAGAGGCACAAATATACATTAATACACAATTTCTATTAATGAACGAAATGTACAAAACTGTAGAAATACAAAGCTAAAGAATCGCTAGAATGGTGGAAGCTTATCTCTGAGAAGAGATGTGACAACTACTCACATTTGCAAGAAGACAAAATTTAAAATGAGGCTCCAAAGGAAATTTTAACATAAAGAAAATCCAAAACCCTAACCCTAGAAGATGAAAAACCAATAGTTTTGTGGACCCCGTTTTGGGTAGTTTGGTGTATCAACATCCTGGGGGCGTAACTTTGGCATACGATCTCCATTTTGGGCGCACAATAGCTCGTTGGAAAGGCATAGATGAGGAGTTTCATTTTGGGGGCTGAATTAAAGATTATATCTATCACTGAGGTGCCTGATCATGAAAAAGAATCGTTTAGGCCCTCAAAATGGCCCCAAAAGTTTAGGAACTGAAAAACTGCTAAAAATAGTAAGTTGCTAACAAACTGTTTTTAGAAAGTTGGAATAGGTGGGTGGACACCGATATTCACATGGATAAAGCCTCCCTCATTAGGAAGAAATGGTCTCCATTGCGTTGAGTTCTGGGGAAGAGGGAAAAGCGTTTGTTGAATCTGAACCTTGGTGAGTTGTTTTCCTTGCTAGAGAAGTTGTGTTGCTTGGTTTGTGGGAGGTTGTTGAGAAACCGATGAGATGAATGTGTGAAGAATGAAGCTTATCACTTTGATTTAATCTTGTTGACCTGTTTTTGCTAGATATAAGTGCTTAGACTAAGGCTGCAGTGGTTGCAGAGTCCTTATGTTCATCTTTTGAATAGATTGTGAAGAAGCTGAATTTTGTAGTATGAGATAATACCTTGTGGCATTGTTTAGCTGGGAAAATAGTTAAAACTACCTTTGGTATCCTATAGAGGTGAACCTCTAGAGTAAAAATGACACTACAGGGTCGAGACTCATAAATAGCACAACGCTTCCACATATATGGTTGTCCCAAAATAACATCACAGACATCCAGTGGGGAAACATCACATAATACCTCATCCTTGAAGGGTTGGATGACGTATGAAAATCGACATTGTTGGCTGAGACATAGATCTTGTCCCTGGTGAAGCTACTCGATGTTGTATGGTTGCAGATGTGGTGTTGTCCCTTTGTCGCGTGAGATCTTGCTCAAACTATTGGAGTTACTTCACACACACCTAGGATTTATTTTTCCTAAGGTTATTCCTTGTTTATTAGTCATAATTAGTCATTATCCAGTCTCCTATATTTTAGGAGAGAATATTCCACCTGGAGAATATTCTCTTTCAGTTGACACTTCAGTTTGACTAGTTGAGTTGAGTTGAGTTTAGATGTTTCATTGGTTTTGTCACCATGCAACATTGAGATCATCACCAACTCACTACTCTTTGTTCAATTAGTTAACTGAAGACTAGTTGACTAATTAACTCAGCTAGGTGGAAGTTCACTCTTGTAACTGCCTGAGAGACTAGACTAGGTGGCAATTTACTCTTCTAACTGTTGGTGTGTGTCCAGATCAATCTAGACCACCACTATGGTTCATTAGTTACTCATTTATCCTATATATATTGTAAATTATTCACTCTTTGAGTGCGTAATATGATTAATGAGAATCCTTCCATTCTTTCTATCTTGCTTCTTCTTTCTTAATTTCTCTCTGCAAATGTGTGTAGTATTTTCTATCTAGATCGATTCTGCGTAGGTTCAACACATTTACATGGTATCAGAGCCGACAGACTACTAAGAAAAAGATACACCAAATCATTTTTTGCAGGGACAAAAGATTGAAGACAACAAAAAGATGGATTATTCGTCGGAAATACTTCTCACACCTCACAACTATTTGGAATGGAAGACAAAAATTCTACTTCATCTCAAATGTAGAGGTTTATACCAAATAACCATGGAAATGGAAGTAAATCCTGATTCTGTCGATGAGAAAATTGACTTTCTCAATAGACAAGATATGGCCATAGGAAGTATCAGCATGTCTGTTTCTTTTGAACTTTTTCATCAAGTATATGAAGAATCAAAAGGATTAACTCCTAATGAATTATGGACCAGATTGGAGGTTTTATTTGGGAATAAAGAATATTGTGAAGATTTCATGCAGGAGGTTGAACAAATAGATCTAGAAGAGAAGCAATCAGAAGATCAAGTCTCTTATTATGAAGAGTCTTCTACAAAAGTTTTTGCAGAAATTTGTATTCCATTAATTGAAGATTATGTCTACTCCATTTTATATTTGTTTTCTGAAATTCATGTGGAAGATATATGGCATGCATCTGAGGAGTCACATGCAGACACATTTTCATGCACCATGCATGCATCTCAGGAGACAAAAAGGGAGCTGCGCACATCATATGCCATTATGATATTTTATGAGAAAATTTTGCGGAAACAAATTGGATATTTGAATTCCTCTCAAGAAAATATCCAATTTCAAAAAAACAATCGTCCAAAAAGGAGTCCGGGAACTGAAGTTATGATCATTTCAAAATCAACAAAATTTCAGCATTTTTCCGGAAACGGCCGTATGGTTTTCAAAATGTCATCCAGAATTTATTCGGATATTTTTCATTGCAAGAAGATAAAGTGGATATGTGTGGAAATATAAATGATGCATATACTTCATTAGATCCGTGCAGACATCTACATCTTCAATAAAATCTTCAAAGAGCACAAACTTGCACAGTTGCGAGGTCTTCTTGGAGTGAAGGACATGGTTGCTTAGCAACTGCCTTTTGTTCCTTATCATTTTTTATTTTATGCATTGTAATTTGAGGGGGTTTTTTTTTTCCCATGAGGTTTTCCCTCTTTCCTCATTTAGTTTAGTGTATCTTTTGTATTTGGGTACCTAACATGGCCTCGTAGCCGGGACCCATTCTTTATTTTCACCATAGTGATGTTCAGGGGGGGTGTTGGAGTTACTTCACACAC
>ML807262.1:78501-98558 GCA_009831015.1 Picea engelmannii
CTAGTGAAAATACTGCTGATATTTTCACTAAGCCTCTTGGAAAGATTAAGTTTGAATTGTTTAGGGAGATGTTAGGTGTAGAAGTCAATCCATTCTCCATTAAGGGGGAGACTTGGAAGTAATGGAGATGTTATCTAGTTGTTAGCAGCAGTAATAAGCGCAGGTTATAAGCGCCAGTTAGAAGAGTCAGTTCTAAGTTAAGAGTCAGTTGTCTAGTTGTCTTTTGGTTTGCATGTAGCCGACTCGGGAGAGTCTTTTCCTATATAAGGATGTAATCCGTCTTCGTTTGATAATCAAGAAGTGAGCGTAGCCTCACCGTGTGTGTTTGCCCCATATATTTTATCTGACTTTGCTCGATTTCCTGCTTAGCTGGACCTCAGTACTTGCGCAGATATGGGATATTATGTATATATGAAAGACTAGTAGGAGTTTCATGGAGAATATTCGGGCATTCAAACGTTGTTGATCAGATCGAATTAGGGTTGAGGCGGAGTTGGAGGCACGTCTGCTTAAAATAAATAAACAAATTAAATATAACATCCGTATCCAAATATTCACTCGCACTTGATCTCGTTTCCATTTTCAAGCGTACGTGACAATTTTCTAAGCTTCATATGAATTTTAGTATGATCGCTTTTCTATATTTCATATCCTTCATTTCCCAGATACGAGGACTTCGCTGAAAGGCGTGGAGTTTATAGTGTGGATCATGTTTATTATAAATATTTTGATCATTATGTTTGGAATTTTTTTTAGAGTCATGTGGGTGGGTGATTATCATAAATATTTTGATCATTATGTTTGAAAGTTTTTTTAGAGTCACTTGGGTGGGGGTGGATGAGATGTGGCATACTTATAAAGTATTATTAGCAATGTCACCCACCTTCTTCAACTGGCCCAAAACATGTTTCTAGCAATTTTGGTAATTTACTATTTTTAGCAGTTTTTAACTTCCGGGGCCATTTTGAGGCCTTAAACGATGTTTTTTTAGAAAACGAGGAGCAACATAAATCGTAGGTCATGTTGCTCACCCAAAAGTTGTAGTTCTCAGATAGATCTTTCCAACGAGCTATTGAGCGCCCCAAACGGAGATCGTATGCAAATGTTACGCTCTTTGGAAGTTGACGTATCAACTACCCCCATTGGGGCCAACAAACCTTTTGGCTTTTCATCTTCCGAGGTTAGGGTTTTGGATTTTACTTATGTTAAAAAGGCCCTTAGAGTCTCATTGTAATAATCATCTTCTCATGGATGCAAGTAGCCATCACATCTCTTCTCAAAGATAAGCTACCACCATTCTAGCGAGTCTTTCACTCTGTATTTTACAGTCTCTGTACATTTATTTCGTTGATAGAAATCGTGTATTACAGTATATCTGTGACTCTTGTTTTATTTCTGCTATATCTCTATTATATTGTTGTCTCTCTTGCAATATCTTTAAATATTTATGTGTTATATCTCCGCTCTCATTTGGTGTCGAAAATAATCTAGATCAGTGGTATCAGAACAGGCTGCTTTTGATCATTTTTCAGTGCATGTCCCCGACGAGGTCCGAGTATAGCAAGTTGGGTCTCGAGCTTGTCTCTCTTGAGGACAATCGCTCTCGCACACCCAAGAAACCCTCAATGGAAGAAGAAAAGAAAAATGACGGAGCAGACGATCATATCAGTCTATTGCTTGAGCAAGCTCTCACGCGACAGAGGGACGAAATGATGGAGAATTTTTCCCACATCCTGCAATGCCTACCGATAGCATCAAGTGCATTTTCATCAAGCGGCCACTTTGGAGGCACCTCGCCTTTCAAGGTACATGTTAATTTTGATATTTCTGTATTTGAAGGTCAAATAGATGCATATGCCCTAGATAAATGGTTAAATCTGCTACAAGGTTATATCTCTGTTCATAATTTTTTCAACAAGGAAAAGATCACCTCCGCACTCCTTAAGGCTCTCCCCCATGTAAAACATTGGTGGGAAACTTACTGGGAGCAGAGTTCCACAGAGGAGTCTGGAATATATGGGGTCGAGCCCACTTGGGATTTTTTTGTGGATGCGGCAAAGGAACATTATTACCCTGTTGGAAACTATGAGGACCAGTACATGAGATGGACTACACTGTGGCAAGAGAGGGGCCAATCAGTTCTAGAGTTCAATAATAGCTTCCATACCTTGCGCACCAAGCTGGGTATCAAAGACTCTGAACGACATTTGGTTCTGAAATACCATGGGGCTCTACACAGATACATCCAAACTAAAATGGATTTCCTAGATATCTCATCACTCGGTGTTGCCTATCTATATGCTGTTAAAATCGAGCAAAAATTTAAGCACTAGAACAAACAGGAGTTCGGGTCTACAAATCCACAACAACCAAAGTATGATAAAGATAGCCCTAACAAACAATCTCCCGAAAACCAATCCAAGCCACAGGAAAAGAAGGGTCACGGAAAGACAAAGAAGGACACCGGAAAATGGTGCAATTTCCACAAAATCCCCTAGCACAACATCGATGAATGTCGCTCAAAATAGTCATTGGTGGCCGAGATCAAAGACAAGGAGCCGAACCCTGATTCTGAAAATACTAGTAAAAGACAGATCATCGACACAAACCCCACTGCTATTGTCGTGACCGCAACAATTCAACCAGAAGAACCAACAGATCCAGAAGAGGGGGAGCGCCTTTTTCATTCACAGATGTGGGTGAAGGGGACCCCGCTGCATTTTATTGTTGATAGCGGAAGCCAGAAGAACCTCATCTCAATAGAGGTCGTCAAACAGTTGGAATTGTCGACAACACCACACCCACAACCATACAACATCGGGTGGCTTCGCCAAGGACGACATCTTCGTGTCAGCCAGCAGTGTCGATTGTCATACGGCATCCAACCCTTCAAGGATGAGGTATTATGCGATGTTTCCCCACTAGATGTCTGTGATGTTCTCTTGGGCCAACCATATATGTGGAAACGCCATGCTATCTATGAGTCTCGACCTCGTAGTGTTATTATTACTCTGGGGGGTCATCTATATAAGATACCAGAGGTAGTTCCAACTACTGCCCCACCTATTCAGTGTTGCAAGGTAGTATCTCATACTACAAAATTCATCTTCTCCATAATTTTTTCAAAAGGGGAACAAAAGGATACTGCAACCACTACAGCCTCGGCCCAAGCACCTTCTATCCACCAGAAGCAGGTCTACAAGGTTGCAGCAAAGCACAAAGATTCCTTCTGCACACAGTCATCTCATGTAGCCAGACTGGTTAAAAAGGTCCAACCCTTCCAGCGACAGGTTCGTGACGACCTTCAACAAACCAAGTAGCGCGATGGTTCCAACAAGGAATGCAACTCACCAAGATTCAGATTCATCAATCGCTTTGAACCCCTCTCCCTCGGGAACTCAACGCAATGGATACCATTGCTTCCTAATGAGGGAGGATTGATCCAGGTGGATATTGGTGGCCACCCACCTTCTCCAACTAGCCCAAAACATGTTTCTGACAATTTTGGTAATTTACTATTTTTAGCAGTTTTTAACTTCCGAGGCCATTTTGAGGCCCTAAATGATGTTTTTTTAGAAAATGGGGAGCAACATGGATTGTATATTGATGTTCCTCACCCAAAAGTTGTAGTTCTCGGATAGATCTTTCCAACGAGCTATTGAGCGCCCCAAATGGAGATCGTATGCAAAAGTTACGCCCCTTGGAAGTTGATGTATCAACTACCCCCATCGGGGCCCACAAACCTTTTGGCTTTTCATCTTCCGGCGTTAGGGTTTTGGATTTTACTTATGTTAAAGAGGCCCTTAGAGCCTCATTGTAATAATCATCTTCTCACGGATGCGAGTAGTCATCACATCTCTTCTCAGAGATAAGCTACCACCATTCTAGCGAGTATTTCACTCTGTAGTTTACAGTCTCTGTACATTTATTTCGTTAATAGAAATCGTGTATTACTGTATATCTTTGACTCTTGTTTTATTTCCGCTATATCTGTGTTATATTGTTGTCTCTCTTACAATATCTTTAAATATTTATGTGTTATATCTCCGCTCTCATTTTGTGTCGAAAATAATTCGAATCAGGTTGACATATGTGGATGGAGTTATTTTTCACCTTTCCAAATTAATAGCATGGATCAACTTATATCAACCATTTTTATAAAGTGGTTGTTGCTAACCATGGGGATAGCCATTAATATATTAATACCTATATAATAATATTATTAATTATGATATTATTTAATTAATATATTAAATAATTAAATAATCAATAATTTATCAAAAATCTATTACTTAATATTGTTAAAATATTAGTACATTAATATAATTTCTAAATTACTAACTTAATGTATTAATTACTAAATTAATACATTAATGTATTAATTTAAATTACTAACTTAAAGTATTAATTATCTAAATTAATTAATGATAGTACATGAATATAATGTCTAAATTAAAGTATTAATACATTAATATATATTGTAATGTATTAATATAATGTCTAAATTAAAATATTAATACATTAATATATTTTGTAATGTAGAAATGTAAAATTAATAATGTATTAATTAATTAGTAATGTTATTAATATAATACATTAATAAACAATAATACATTAAAAAAATATTAAAGTATTACATTATTTAAAGTAACAATAAGTTAATAAAGTATTTATACTTCATTAAAGTAATACATAAATAGGATATTCATACATTGATAAATTAATGACAAGTTAATAATGTAATACTACATTATACGAATTAATTCATTATAATGTAATAATGTGTTAATTATACCTTGTAATAATGTATTATCTCATTATAATCCTTAAATGTATCATAGTTAATATATTTATACATTATACATTATTAATACATTAATACATTAATTATTAATATATTATTTTTATCTTTCTCACTCAGATTCAATTATTAATATATCATAGTTGGGAGAAATGATTGTTATCCTTCCCACAGAGGTTCAATTCCCATAAATATAGCAAGAAAGTGTTATTTCAAAGTATTAAAAAGTTAATAAATATTATTAATTAACACATTAATAAATCACTAAAATATTAAAAAGGTATTAAAGTTTTAATATTACATTAAAGTGAAAGTAAAAACACATTAATAATACATTATTACATACATACAAAATATTAACCATGACCATGACAAACCATGATACCAAGGTTGACCATGATTATGACTATAGTTGATTTTAATCATAGAAGACCACAAAAAATCATGCCCATGACTATGGGTAGTGTGTGTGTGTATTGGAAATGTTCGTCACAATGTGATGTTAGGAGATATTTCATCGCATTGCAACTAATGGAAATGTTTACGACAATGGGAAAATCTATGTTCATGTGATATTGAGAGATCTTTATCATCATGCAACATTGGAAAATGTTTTTGATATTGCGAAATGTTTATGACAGAACGACATTGAGAAATGTTTGTGACATTGTGACATTGAGAAGTGTTCATCACAATGCCACATTGAGAAATGTTAGTCATATTACGATGTTGGGAAATGTTTGTTAGAAATGTGGTTCACGTTGGGAAATGTTTGTCATATTGGGATGTTGGGAAATGTTCGTCACATTGTGATATTGAGAAATATTCATCAATTTGCGATGTTGGGAAATGTTCGTCAATTGCAATGTTGGTAAATATTCCTCACAATGAGATTTCATGAAATGTTCTGACATTGCGACGTTGACAAATTTTCATCACATTACAACGTTGGGAAATGTTCGTCACATTGCGACGTTGGGTAATGTTCATCACATTGCAATGTTGAGAAATGTCCATAATATTGTGATGTTTGGAAATGGCAATGACATTGTGAAATTAGTAAATGTTTGTGACATTGCAACATTAGGAAATGCTAGTCACAATGTGACAATGTTGAATGCTCATCACATTGCGATGTTGGGATATGTTCTCTAGAATGGGACGTTGGGAAATGTTCGTGACATTATGATGTTATGAAATGTTGATCACATTGTGATGCTGGTAAATGCTTGTCACATTACGACGTAGAGAAATGTTCATCACATTGTGACGTTGAGAATTGTTCGTTACATTGCGATGTTAGAAAATGTTTTTCACATTGCAATGTCGGGAAAATTTCATTACAATGCAAACTGCATGTTGAAATTACTAATACAACTGAGAGGGGGGGGGGTGAATCAGTTGTCTTTGAGCGTAAACAATTATAATTCTGTTAAAACATTCTTAATCTTTCTTCAAGTGATCATCAACATTATACAACATATGGACAGTAAAAGTAAAAAGCATCAATCACACATAAGGTATACACAGAGACAGATTTTCATGAGGAAACCCATAAAGGGAGAAAACCTCTTCTTCTTCGAAATGATAGGCAGTCTTTTAAGTTATGTACATCATATTTAATTGAGCACCAACTCAATATGAGGTTGCTACCTCTGTTTTTATAAGCTGCAACTTGTTTGAGAGCACCAACTCTCTGGTTTCTCTAGCACCCACTAGAAGGAAGCCCCAACTCCCTGGTTTATCTAGCACCGACTAGAAGGAAGCACAACTCCCTATATGTTCCAGCACCAACTGGATGGAAGCACCAACTTCCAGTTACACAGGCTCCAACCTATATAACAGAGAACACTTGTTCTCCCTTGCACCACCCTGCCACCCTGGTTTCTCTGGCTGCAACCAAATGGAAGCTACAACTTCCTGTGTTCAAGATCCCACTTGAACCTTTGAGGACAACAGTCCTCCCGAGCACCTCCTAACCTCCCTAAAATATGAATGAATAAATAAACACACAACTACACAGATAAATCAATTTTTACCAATCTTTCTTTGTTCTGTACATCTGGTCATCTTCTAACTGTTCTGCAATTCATTTCTTCCTCTGTCTGTTCAGCAGATTTTCTCTACATCAACTTGTTTTGTCACTCTGTTCTTCTTCAAATTGTTCTATTATACTTCTCTGTGTTTCATCTCACACAACACATATGCTCAATCTCATCCTGCGCATCCTCTCATTTTTCCTTTTCTTATAGTTTCATTCTTTTCTCATACAAAACAACCAACACTACACAGTCTGTCTCATTTTCTTTTATACACGTCTCCACGGCAGTTGCACTTCGCATTTCCTTAGGAAAAATAAAGACAATTGTCTGAGCAACTGAAACGCCAACAGATTCACAATCATGAATCCGTTTCACTAACAAATTCATAACTGAGGGGTTTACTGTGAGAGAGAATAGTAACCTTCCGATCATATTCCAAATTCACTTGCACCGTTGGATTGGCTTCATGAGATCTTGCATTTATTTCCTTTAAATTGGGTTTCGCCATTTCGACAATCCTGTGCTGAGTGTCTTGACACTTCATTTTGCGATCTCCGAAGTTTCGATACAGAACTTTTCTGTACTAGCTCCTTCCCCAATATGACTATGGTCATAACCAAGCGCCTATGCAAAAAGTGCTTTCGTGATTTCTCATTTCGTGATTTTCGACACTATGCTCCGTTGACCCCAAGTCAGCGAAATTTCGATCACTTGCCACATGTCCTATGATTCGACGGTCCAGATGTGATCTTGATTCAATGGCTACGATTGAATCACGATTTCACGATTTCGGCATTCTTGTTGCATTGGGTTCTTTGCCTCTCCATGTCATGATTCGCGAAACTCCAATATGGAGTTAGATCAACGGTCCAGATTTGATCTCTATTCAACGGCTGCGATTAAATCACGATTTCGCATATCGCGATTTCGACATCCTTGATGTCCTGTGTTTTTGTCACTTCAAAGTCCCGATTCATGAAACTCCGACATGGGGTCGGATCAACGGTCCAGATTCAACCTTAATCTGACGACTTAGATTAAATCGCGATATCAGGATTCCTAATGTTAAGAAACTTTGACATCTCCAACTCTCGATCCCTGAAACTCCGACATGGACTAGAATCAATGGTCCAGCTCAAACTTTGATCTGATGGCTCAGATTACATCGTGATTTTGCATATCGCGATTATGCCCGCTTCTCCTTGTACCTTAAATGACGTGCGGGTTCTTCTTGATCCAACGATGGTTGGATCCTGCGCTTGGATCTAACGGCTGAGATCTGTCCTCCTCTTCAACGATCTCTTCTTGTCTATATTCATATCTGACGACCCTCGTTCTTTCGGGAATTTTGAATGGAATCCAACAATCAGAGATTCTTCTCAAACTTTACGGGTCTTCGATCACTCGATCAATGTTGTGTTGTCTTCGATCATTCGCCTTCGATCATTTGACCTTCCTGAACTTATCTTCTATTTGCTTGTCGATTACAAACTTCCTGTACTCATGCCAACTTCACTGTTGTACTTGCCATCAATGACAAGCATTCGTTGACTGTTAAATATTTTCCAACAATCTCCCCCTTTGGCATTGATGGAAACACAAGCACCCACATGCATTCGGATCTCCTTTCCCGAACTCTTTTCTCCCCCTTTGACATCAATGTCAAAGAAGAAACATTATTCCCCTGATCTGTTGCAAAACATACTCCCCCTGTCGACTATAAGCATCTTGGAAATACACCAGATATTCAATAAGTACTCCCCCTAACCAGGTGAACAGATTAGACACAAGAGATTATGACCCCCAACTTTTGACGAAGATATCTAAAAGGGGTCACTGCTAATGGTTTAGTAAAGATATCAACAATCTATTTTGTAGAAGGTATATAATTCAATTGAACAATTCTGTTTGTAACTTGTTCTCTGAGAAAATGGTACTTGATTGGAATATGCTTAGTCTTGGAATGAAGAACATGATTCTTGGAGACACTAATGGCACTGGTGTTATCAAAATGAATTGGAATGGGATCAGTGTAATTTACCTTTAGATCTGCAAGAGTTTGTATCATCCATAAAATTTGTGTGTAGCAAGTAGCAGCAGCAATGTATTCTGTCTCTGTAGTGGATAATGAAATGGATCCTTGCTTTTTACTAAGCCATGCAACTAATGAGTCACCCATAAAAAATGCTCCTCCACTGGTTCTTTTTCTCTCATCAATACAATTTTCCCAGTCTGCATTTGAATAAGTAGTTAACTGGAAATTCTGATTTCTAGGATACCACAGACCATAAGTCATTGTTCCCTTCAAATATTTAAATATCCTTTTGACGACTACCAAATGACTTTGTTTAGGAGCAGACTGAAAATGACCTACCATTCCAACAGCTTGCATTATATCAGGACGAGATGTTATGATGTACAAAAGACTGCCAATCATAGAGCGATATGTCCTTTGATCAACATCAGGTGAGATATCATCTTTACTCAGCTTGCAACCAACCACCATAGGTGTGATAATTGTAGAAGAATCTTCCATCTCAAATTTCTTCAACATCTCCTTCAAATATTTTTCTCGAAAAATAAAAATTCCTGCAGAGCTTTGTTTTACTTGTAGGCCAAGAAAATATGACAGTTCTCCTATCATGGACATTTCAAATTCTGTTTTCATAGAATTAGCAAACCACTAGACAGATGATTCATTAGTACAACCAAAAATAATATCATCTACATAAACCAAAACAACAAGTAAATTATCACCTTCAGACTTAATGTAAAGGTTACTGTCAACAGTACCTTTCTTGAACCCTTTTTCTTGTAGAAATTTGTCCAGTCTGTAATACCAAGCTCGTGGTGCTTGTTTTATTCCATATAAGGCCTTCTTTAGCTTACAAACATAATTAGGATTATCTGTCAAAGAAAATCCTTCAGGTTGCTCCATATATATTTCTTCCTCTAGATCTCCATTAAGAAATGCTGACTTAACATCCATCTGATAAACTTTGAAGTTATTATGACATGAATAAGCAAGAAATATTCTGATAGCTTCCAATCTTGCCACTGGTGCAAAAGTTTCATCAAAGTCATGACCTTCAACTTGTGCATATCCCTTATATACCAATCTGGCTTTATTTCTAGCAACTTGTCCTTTTTCATTCATTTTATTCTTAAACACCCATTTGGAACCTATTACATTCTTATCTGCAGGTCTAGGAACAAGCTCCCAAGTATTGTTCTTCTCAATCTGATCAAGCTCTTCATTCATTGCTCTAATCCAATTATCTTCTTGGCTAGCTTCCTCAAAATTTTTAGGTTTAGTCATAGATAAAAATGCAACATGGGATTGTTCTGAGTCTTTAATCAATTTCCTTCTTGTCTGAACTCCTTCATTTATATCCCCAATTATCTGATTTTCAGGATGATTCTTTCTAATTATTTTGAGAGGTGATTTTGCTTCTTTTTGCTTATTTGTGTCAGTCTGAATATTCAGATCTTCATCTGATCCAGAATCTTCTCTTTCTGATCCTTGGACCTGTTCATCTTCATCTTCAACTGTATCTTCTGTTCTTGGTTCAACATTGCTCACATTTATGACTGGGATTTCTTCATCAACTTTTATATCTATACAATCAACTAGTTTGTGTAGTCTCTTATTGTAGCATTTGTACCCTTTACTATTTGTAGCATAACCCAAGAAGATACCTTCATCAACCCTATCCTCATATTTGCCAATATTTTCATCATTTTTCTTGATATAACATGTACTCCCAAAAACTTTAAAATGCTTGATTGAAGCAGGTCTTCCAAACCAAAGTTCATAAGGGGTCTTGTCACTGTGTGGTCTGAGATGAGCTATGTTAAGGATATGAACAACTGTATGAATTTCTTCCACCCAATACATCTGAGGTATGTTCCTTTCATTCATCATTGATCTTGCCATTTGTTGTACTGACCTATTCTGCCTCTCAACAACTCCATTCTGCTGTGGAGTCCTTGGAATTGTGTACTCTCTTTTGATTCCATGTTTATCATAGAATTATTTGAAGTTCCCAAGACTAAACTCTCCTCCTCTATCAGACCTTACTGCCTTTAATCTTTTTCCTGTTTGATTCTCAGTCAGAGTGTTAGCTTCAGAAGTCACCCCTGGATTGCAGCAGGAGCAGAGCCCGACACCCATCAGTTTGTGTCACGATTTGTTTAATGGGGTGATCAAATGGAGGTTAACTCAAAACGATGTGGTTCTAACTTCGAAACTAGGCCAGGCATGAATGGGCAAGTGAGGTCTTAGATAACTTCAGACAGTGAGTTGTAGTAAGGGTGAGTAGGGGGGAGACTTGTATAAGAGAACTGCAAAGGTATGTCGTAAACATTAGGTTTCTAACAGACTGTAGGAGAAAACATCTAAACGCAAGATCTTCTTACATTCAAACGCAGAAAACCAGAGAATACAACAATGCAACAATAAATCCTTTATCGTAACATAATTGCAATAATTCATGTGAATCAGTCAATCATGAACTCCCTCAGTATGAGATGAAAACTAGATGGGATAAGAAAATTGTCTTTCATTAAACAAGAAATCTTACATACAGATGCATAACCAGAGAATTAGAGACATCTACTAAAACTTCACAGTCGGGAGCTTCTCTCTACCATCGATGCTTACAAAAATGGCAAAAACACCTACATATACTCAAAACAACAACAACATCAAAAACAAGATGTTGTATTAAAAACATTGTGTCTGCATGTCTTATGACAGTCTGCGCATGCAGACTCTAGCCGATCGTGCACCCAAGATAGACGCTATCAAATTTCGAACTATCCTGCTGCAGATGAATTGACCATCTTTAGTCCTTTGCTGGACTTTCTTTTTATGGCGGAGATGATGCTCAACCACCAGCAACAACCACAATAACTTCTTTCTTGGGATTGGGGATAGCCTCGGTCAACCCTACCTTCTGGGATGTGGAGATCTCCTAATGGTGCCACCTGGATCAACTAAATGGTCTCTCTTTGGATGTTGCTTCGTTGGACTGCTGCGAGGGACCCATATGGCGGATGTGAAAAAGGGTATGATGGGAGCGATGGAATCAACACGGTGGAGGCGATGGAGAGGAAATGGGAGATGTGACATAAGCTGAGGAATGCCACTCCGCCTAAAAAGGAAAGAGGAGGAAGGTGTGTGGAGTGCGGGGATACAAGTGGACACGGAGTAAAAGGAATGATCATACAGGTGGAGGTGATTGGGAGTGAGAGGGACACATGGCAGGAGACGAGAGGGCGATGAGATGAGGAGGGGCCATGTGGATGGAAAGAGGGAAGTTGGACAGATGACGGGGGAAGAAGGTGGTGGTAGGTGGAGAATAGGTGGAAATGGGGAGGACGACTCGGAAAGTGACACGACAGGAAGGGGGGGATGCTAGAGTGAAATTCCATTCCGAAACCCCCCCCTCCATTAAAGGCTGAACCGATGGGGGGGTCAAGAATTCAATACATACCGTAGATCTAAGCGCTGAGACTTGGGCCGTCCTGATGCGCTCATACATTATCTTCGCTTCCGGACCCCCCCCGCCTCTCGTTAAAGCCAGAATGAGGGAGGGGGTGCGGAATTGGACCTTGTCCGTGAATTTGAGTGCCTGGATCACGACTGTCCAGATCTGCACCCTCTTTAAATTAAATGTGCCCGAGCCTCGCTAATGGATGAATGGCTGAGATGACCTCGGCGCTTTCATCATGAAAACCCTGAAGGGCCCCACTCATGGCTCAGCTATTACACCGTGTGTCCTTCAGATGGACGGTCCTGATTCTTTCAGGATTTCTGGCACCGGGGGTTCAGGATACAATTTTCCTCAAAATCTCGATTGACCAAACCGCGAAAGCACGGATGTACACCGCGTGCCCTCCAGAGGAACGGTCGAGATGGTATTTGATGTTAGAAGAGGGTTGCCTCCATTACCAGGCTCGCTTGACATGACTGGGTGCTAGGACCATAGGGTTAGCTTAAAAGGTGCTTATCGGTGTTTCAGGGTTCGGGGTTTCGAGATGTGAGATGACGAGGGACTTTTACCCCTCGAACTCTAGAATGAGGATATGCCGACGTGACTAGATCTTGCGCCATGCGTCACTAGATCGGATGACCCAGATTTAGTCTTGAAATATAGGCACTTTCTCTAATGCTATATATCGGGTAACTTGGTAGCCCTGAAATCTTGATGACCGTTGATCTGCTTCGTCGCTTGACCCTTGTCATTGAAATTAGACTGCTCGCTCGCTTGATTTAAGCCCGAAATGGACTTCTTTTGTGAGTTGTGCTCGGCGCTTATGGCTGCGACCTTTGAATAAAACTCATTTGACCTATTTTCAAAACCCCACTTCTATGTGTTTACACCAGAGGCCTAAAATCGGAGAGGAAAACACCCCTATAAATGAAATGTTGCTAACATTAGGCTCCATGGGGGATAGAGTCACCCCTGTGATGCTCTAAGGACTCATTTTGCAGTCCTAGTGCCTTGCTATTGGGCTATGGAGTCAAGCTCAAAACATCCCTCTTCTGAAAATATAGGCTGAAAAGTAAAGCAAAGCAAACAAAGCTACATGCTCAAAGGAGATTATTTATATACAGTCCTAATGCTAATAAAATATTTTACACGGGGCTAGGTGAAAGCAGACTTCCACCATAGCCATTCAAGCAGCTTCTTGGATAGAAGCTCCTTCCTTCTGTCGATGATCACTAGCAGATGGTGTAACCATGATAGCAAAACAACTACACTCTTCAACTTCTCCTCACAGGCTGAAGTTGATATGAAATAGGGTGGCTCCTAGGCATAAAGGACATGCCACTCCATGTATTCACTGACAGGGTCATAGAATGAGTGGTGAATTTCGGAAAATTAGCGACATGCGGCCTCCTCTTCTACACAGTTGTTCCCATGTGGCTGAATATCTCTGACAAGAACAGGTGAGTGGACAACTGATGTAGGATCACTGCTCTTAGGCGGTGGCTTCTCGTTGACTGGCTCTAGATAGGAAATATTCTGCTCCTCTGGTTCTTTCTTCTCTTCTAGTTGGCTCTCCCCCGGCTCAGATCCGTATTCATCATAAACATCCCCCCGGGTAAATTCTTCTCTTCTTCGTACTGCTCAACATCTCCTGAAAGACCAAGATGGCTTATTTCCCCATGATAATCTTCCTTAGTGGGAAGAGGACAAGGTTCTGTGACCTGCTCCTACAAATCCAGCATATCGAGCTCAGACTCTGATTCGTATTTGTCATAAGTGGGTTGGCTGCTCTGATCAGGAAAAGGTGATGTGGGGTCCCGCTGCTCCTCTTCCAGATAATCATCAAAGTTGGGGGGAAATAGAGATTTTCCAACTTGCAGAAGTGGAACTATCCTCCGCTCCTCCGTTTCGACCTCGAATGTAAACACATCATGGGAGATCTCATGAAGGAAAAGAGAACAATCCTCCTCCACAACCACCTCTTCATCGTTTTGATCTGAGACAACAAGCTCATCAGGGGCAAAAAGTAATGCAGCTATGAAATCTTCAATAACCTCCTCAAAAGAGTTGCTAAGAACATGTGCCTCAAGGACCGGAAAAACCTCTCCGTTGCCTTCATATTGCGACCTTGCATGTTGGGCAGTGAGAGATTTTATCAGTTCCATAACTCCGCCTGAAGCATCTTCTTCCTCCCTGGGATCTTCATAATCATCCATTGTAGAGATACCAAAATCATGTTCTTCAAAGGGTGGAAAATCCTCTGCACATCGCTCAGCCTCCCACCTGTCAAGTCTGGTAGTGATAGATTTTATCAGTTCCATAACTCCGCCCGAAGCAGACGAATGGGGAGGAGAAAGGACTGATTCCTGATACAGGTCATCAGGATCATCCTCATAGCCTACATAAGAAACAGCTCTATCTTGTATACATTTGTTGTAGTATCCCTCACAACAACTATGAAAAATCAACTCAGAGGGATAAATCTCCTGACAATAGGCAGTGAAGGCTGCATGGAATTCACTGAGTGAAGAAATGCTAGCAAGGGTAAAGAATGATACCATTTACGAGCATCCCCTGCTAACGAGAACATGAACATTTTCAGTAATACATCCTCATGATGTATCTTCCACTGATGCATGAGTTCATGAAACTCACTGAGGTGCTGAGCAAGGTTGTCCTCTTCACGTTTTCCAAATATGGGCAAATAATCACCCCATTCATTCAGAGATGGGACAACATTAGGAAAACCAGGAATAGTAGAAAAATTAAAAGGGGCAAACCTGTGAGCAAGGATTTTCTCCATATCGAACCAGTGGAGTCGCCAATTGATCTTTGAATCATGGAGTCGCCAGGTGAAAGATGCGTAGCTTCGAATGTGTTTGGTCCTTGTTCACCATCAAAGTCCAAATCCTAACGTTGTTGTTACCCCAAGAAGCTTCTCAAGTTGAGAAAGCAGCTGCTGAAACCTTCTCGAGAAAGCTCCTTAGGGTCAGCTTTCAGGTGTGCTAATAGTAGCCACAGCTGAAACAGAGATGTGGAAACCTTGGAGTCACCACAGTGGAGTCACCAGGTGCACAGTAGCAATCTTGAAGGGCTCTGATGTCTGATGCACATTCAGAATCAGAGGCTCGATGTCGTTCTTCCGAGGGAAAATCTTCAACTTCGTCCCCGGCAACGGCGCCATAAATGTTAGCGTCAGAAGTCACCCCTGGATTGCAGTAGGAGCAGAGCCCGACACCCATCAGTTTGTGTCACGATTTGTTTAATGGGGTGATCAAATGGAGGTTAACTCAAAATGATGTGGTTCTAACTCCGAAACCAGGCCAGGCATGCATGGGCAAGTGAGGTCTTAGATAACTTCAGACAGTGAGTTGTAGTAAGGGTGAGTAGGGGGAAGACTTGTATAAGAGAAATGCAAAGGTCTGTCGTAAACATCAGGTTTCTAACAGACTGTAGGAGAAAACATCTAAACACAAGATCTTCTTACATTCAAACGTAGAAAACAAGAGAATACAACAATGCAACAATAAATCCTTTATCATAACATAATTGCAATAATTCATGTGAATCAGTCAATCATGAACTCCCTCAGTATGAGATGAAAACTAGATGGGATAAGAAAACTGTCTGTCATTAAACAAGAAATCTTACATACAGATGCATAAGAGAGAACTAGAGACGTCTACTAAAACTTTACAGTCGAGAGCTTCGCTCTACCATCGATGCTTGCAAAAATGGCGAAAACACCTACATATACTCAAAACAACAACAGCAGCAAAAACAAGACGTTGTATTAAAAACATTGCATCTGCATGTCTTCTGACAGTCTGCACATGCAGACTCTAGCCAATCATGCACCCAAGACAGACGCTATTAGATTTCGGACTGTCCTGCTGTAGATGAATCGACCGGCTTTAGTCCTTTACTGGACTTTCTTTTTATGGCAGAGATGATGCTCAACCACCAGCAACAACCACAATAATTGCTTTCTTGGGACTAGGGACAGCCTCGGTCAACCCTACCTTCTGGGACGTGGAGGTCTCCTAATGGTGCCACCTAGATCAGCTCAACGGTCTCTATTCGGATGATGCTTTGCTGGACTGCTGCGAGGGACCCCTATGGCGGATGTGAAAAAGGGTATGATGGGAGCGATGGCGTCAACATGGTGGAGGCAATGGAGAGGAAACGGGAGCTATGACATAAGCTGAGGAATGCCACGCAGTATGAAAAGGAAAGAGGAGGAAGGCGTGTGGAGTGCAGGGGTATAGGTGGACACAGAGTAAAAGGAATGATCATACAGGTGGAGGTGACTGGGAGTGAGAGGGACACATGGCAGGAGACGAGAGGGCGATGAGCTGAGGAGGGGCCATGTGGATGGAAAGAGGGAAGTTGGACAGATGACAGGGGAAGAAGGTGGTGGTAGGTGGAGAACAGGTGGCAACGGGGAGGATGACTCGGACAATGACATGACAGGAAGGGGGGGCCGCTAGAGTGAAATTTCATTCTGGACCCCCCCCTCCATTAAAGGCAGAACCGATGGGGGGGGTCCAGAATTCAATACAGACCGTAGATCTAAGCGTCGAGAATTGGGTGGTCTAGATGTGCTCATACATTATCTCCGATTCCGGACCCCCCCCCTCTCGTTAAAGACAAAATGATGAAGGGGGTGCGGAATTGGACCTTGTCCGTGAATTTGAGTGCCTAGATCATGACCGTCCATATCTGTGCCCTATTTAAATTAAATGTGCCCTAGCCTCGCTAATGGATGAATGGCTGAGATGACCTCGGTGCTTTCATCATGAAAACCCCAAAGGGCCCCACTCATGGCTCAGCTATTTCACCGTGTGTCCTTCAGATGGACGGTGCCGATTCTTTTGAGATTTCTGGCACCGGGGGTTCACGATACAATTTTCCTCAAAATCCTGATTGACCAAACCGCAAAAGCACGGATGTACGCCACGTGTCCTCCAGAGGAACGGTCGAGATGGTATTTGATGTTAGAAGAGGGCTTTCTCCATTACCAGGCTCACTTGACGTGACTGGGTGCTAGGACCATAGGCTTAGCTTAAAAGGCGCTTATCGGCGTTTCGGGGTTCGGGGTTTCGAGATGTGAGATGACGAGGGACTTTTACCCCTAGAACTCCCGAATGTCGATATGCCGACATGACTAGATCTTGCACCATGCATCACTAGATCAAATGGCCCAGATTTAGTCTTGAAATATAGGCACTTTCTCTGACGCTATATATTGGGTAACTTGGTAGCCCCAAAATCCTGATGACCGTTGATTTTCTTCGTCGCTTGTTCCTTGCCGTTGAAATCAGACTGCTCGCTCGCTTGATTTAAGCCCGAAATGGAATTCTTCTGTGAGCTGTGCTCAGTGCTTATGGTTGCGGCCTTTGAATAAAACTCATCTGACCGGTTTTCAAAACCCCACTTCTATGCATTTACACTAGAGGCCTAAAATCGGAGAGGAAAACACCCCTATACAAGAAATGTTGCTAACACAGAGCCTTAAATACTTTGAATTTTTCAAATGCTTCATATTTTCTTTCAAAAAGGCAACCCAAGTTAGTCTAGAATAGTCACCAATAATCAACATAAAGTACTTTTCTTTTCCTGTACCTTCTTTCCTTGATGGTCCACATAGTTCCATATGTACTAACTGGAGAGGTTTTTCTGTTGAAGGAAAGTTTTTAGATTTAAACTGAGTGCGAGTAAGCTTTCCTTTCTGACAGGATTTAAGAGCAGAGTCATATGGATTTGATATCTTTGGAAGATATTTTACTGCCCTATTGTTTATGAGTTTGATTATGTGATAAAAATTTAGGTGACCAAGTCTCCTATGCCACAACCAACTTTCATCATATTTGCTTAATTTGCATTCTTCTTCTTCTTCTTTTAAAACATAGACATTGTTTTCTGTTCTTATACCTTTTGCCACTAGCTGACCCGAATCCACAGTTTTTATTCTACGGTCTTTAGAGGTAAAAACAACTTCACACCCTCGGTCACAGACTTGACTGACACTAAGAGGATTATGTTTCAAATCTTCTACAAGCAACACATCTTGAGCTTTTCTTTTTCCGTTACATAAATTTACAATTCCTTTACCTTTTATCTTTCCAGGTGCATCATTTCTAAAAGTTACATTCCCTGATTTGCTATCACTTAGAGTTAGAAACTTACTTCTATCTTCAGTCATGTGTTTGGAGCATCCACTGTCAATATACCAGGGATTCTTTTCTTTTGGGCTGATAGCACTAGTCCACACTTGTCAACTACTTTCTTCTTCCAAACTTTGAGATTTTCAGTAGTAGGGATCAAATCTGAATTGTATTTCCTTAATTGACAGTCTGCAACTTTATGACCATAGTTATGACAGTTGTAACATTCTGGTTTACTGAATAATAGATCATAACAATTTTTATTCTCATATCTGTTGTTGTGTTTCACCTGTGTCCTTCTCCCAGTCATCACATGATTTATAATCTGTGATTGTTTGTTTCTTAACTGTCGCAATCTTTGTTATGGAAGATAATTATTCATTGAATATCTTGATTGTTCATATCTAAATCTTAAAGAATAGTTTATAGCTTTGTAACCAAAATTAGAGCAGAGAAAACAATAACCATAGAAAAAATCTTTGTACCTTGAAAAAATCTGTCTTCTTTGAGGAGGTCGACTTCTGTCATGCTAATAATCTTTCTGGTCTACAAATTCGGTTCTGGGACTTTTTCTTTCATTTCTTCTTGGTGGTTGATTGTCCTTCTTTGTTTCTGCAGAGTGATTGCTGTCTATGTTTGAGGATTTGACAAACTTCATAGATTCTGTATTACTTGGATGACCACTATTTGATCCTTCTTTGTATCCCAATCTAGCTTTCAACTTTGAATTTCTTTGCTGATTTAGAATGGAGGTTAATTCTTTCGAGGCTTTAATACTTGGCAAATTTTGATGATACAATCCTTTAAATTTCTCCATTTCTTTTCTGGTTTTTACTATTTCTTCTTCTAAGGCTTCACACCTGACTTTCTTCTCTGACAATTGTTGTTTCAGTATGTCTTCTATTTTCTTTGCCTCTTCTAATTCCACTTTCAGCAGAGCAAAGTCTTCATCATGTTTTTTACTGTCTTTCTCGAATTGTGTTAACAATTGTTTTTTTCTTTCTGAGTCTATCAATTTCTTCCAGTGCACTGATCAGTTCTCCTTCCAAATCAACCACAACTTCTTCATCATTATCATCACTTCCTTTGCTTTTATTATCATAATCCTCCTTGGCCATAAGCATGAAGTCATTTGCCTTATCTTCATAGGATGAGTCAATGTCGGTGTCTTCTGAGGAATTGTCATTATTTGCAACCAAACTTTTCTTTTTATTATATTTCTTGTATTTGTACTTCTTTTCATCATCAGAGTTCTGGTCCTTTTTCTGAAGGGGACACTTAGATGCAAAATGACCTATCTTACCACAATTAAAGCATTTGAAGGGCAACTTCCCTTGATATTTTCCTGATCCTTTCTTTAACCTTCTCACAAATTTTGCCTCAATATCATCTAATTGTGAATCAACATTCTTGTCTGCTTTAAAAGATGCTTCTCTAGTACTGGATTTATCTTTGTTAATTCTCATTTCATATGCAGTTAGAGTTCCTAGAAGTTGATCAATGGATAGAGTTTTAAGATCATTTAATTCTTCTATTGCAGAGACTTTTG
>ML807262.1:98914-124809 GCA_009831015.1 Picea engelmannii
TCTACCTTTGAATAAAAGGAACCCGCTCTGATACCAATTGTTGAAATTACTAATACAACTAAGAGGGGGGGGGTGAATCAGTTGTCTTTGAGATTAAACAATTATAATTCTGTTAAAACATTCTTAATCTTTCTTCAAGTGATCATCAACATTATACAACATATGGGCAGTAAAAGTAAAAAGCATCAATCACACATAAGGTATACACAGAGACAGATTTTCACGAGGAAACCCATAAAGGGAGAAAACCTCTTCTTCTTCGAAATGATAGGTAGTCTTTTAAGATCTGTACATCATCTTTAATTAAGCACCAACTCAATGTGAGGCTGCTACCTCTTTTTTTACAAGCTGCAACTTGTTTGAGAGCACCAACTCTCTGGTTTCTCTAGCACCCACTAGAAGGAAGCCCCAACTCCCTGGTTTCTCTAGCACCCACTAGAAGGAAGCACCAACTCCCTATATGTTCCAGCACCAACTTCCAGTTACACAGGCTCCAACCTATATAACAGAGAACACTTGTTCTCCCTTGCACCACCCTGCCACCCTGGTTTCTTTGGCTGCAACCAGATGGAAGCTACACCTTCCTGTGTTCAAGCTCCCACTTGAACCTCTGAGGACAACAGTCCTCCCGAGCACCTCCCAACCTCCCTAAAATATGAATGAATAAATAAACACACAACTACACAGATAAATCAATTCTTACCAATCTTTCTTTGTTCTGTACATCTGGTCATCTTCTAACTGTTCTGCAATTCATTTCTTCCTCTGTCTGTTCAGAAGATCTACTCTGCATCAACTTGTTCTGTCATTCTGTTCTTCTTCAACTTGTTCTGTTATACTTCTCTGCGTTTCATCTCACACTGCACATATGCTCAATCTCATACTGCGCATCCTCTCATTTTTCCTTTTCTTATAGTTTCATTTTTTTCTCATACAGAACAACCAACACTACACAGTCTGTCTCATTTTATTTTATACACGTCTCCACGGCGGTTGCACTTCGCATTTCCTTAGGCAAAAGAAAGACAACTATCTGAGCAACTGAAACGCCAACAGATTCGCAATCATGAATCCGTTTCACTAACACATTTGTAACTGAGGGGTTAACTGTGAGAGAGAACAATAACCTTTCGATCATATTCCAAATTCACCCGCACCGTTGGATTGGCTTCATGAGATCTTGAATTTATTTCCTTTAAATCGGGTTTCGGCATTTCGACAATCCTGTGCTGAGTGTCTCGACACTTCATTTCATGATCTCCGAAGTTCCGATATAGAACTTTTATTTACTAGCTCCTTCCCCAATATGACTATGGTCATAACCAAGCGCCTATGCAAAAAACGTTTTCGTGATTTCTCATTTCGTGATTTTCGATACTATGCTCCGTTGACCCCAAGTCAGTGAAATTTCGATCACTTTCCACATGTCCTGTGATTTGATGGTCCATATGTGATCTTGATTCAATGGCTATGATTGAATCGCGATTTCACGATTTCGACATTCTTGTTGCATTGGGTTCTTTGCCTCTCCATGTCACGATTCACAAAACTCCGATATGGAGTTAGATCAACGGTCCAGATTTGATCTCTATTCAATGGCTGCGATTAAATAGCAATTTCGCATATCGCGATTTCGACATCCTTGATGTCCAGTGTTTTTGTCACTTCAAAGTCCCAATTCACGAAACTCCGACATGGGGTCGGATCAACGGTCCAAATTCAACCTTAATCTGACGGCTCAGATTAAATCGCAATATCGAGATTCTTGATGTTAAGAAACTTTGACATCTCCAACTCTCGATCCCCGAAACTCCGACATGGACTGGAATCAACGGTCCAGATCAAACCTTGATCTAACGGCTCAGATTACATCGCGATTTTACATATCGTGATTACGCCCGCTTCTCCTTGTACCTTAAAGGACGTGCGGGTTCTTCTTGATCCAACGATGGTCGGATCCTGCGCTTGGATCTAACGGCTGAGATCTTTCCTCCTCTTCAATGATCTCTTCTTGTCTATATTCAGATATGACGACCCTCGTTCTTTCGGGAATTTTGAATGGAATCCAACAATCAGATATTCTTCTCAAACTTTACGGGTCTTCGATCACTCGATCAATGTTGCATTACCTTCGATCATTCGCCTTCGATCATTCAACCTTCCTGAACTTATCTTATGTTTGCCTGTCGATTACAAACTTCCTGTACTCATGCCAACTTCACTGTTGTACTTGCCATCAATGACAAGCATTCGTTGTCTGTTAAATATTTGCCAACACTGCAATGTTGGGAATTATTCTTGAGAACATGATTTCATGAAATGCTTGACACATTGTAAAATCATCTTTTACTTTTGTGATGTTGGGAAGTGGTAGTCACAATGAAATGTTGGGAAATGTTTGTCACATTGCGATGTTGAAAAATTTCGTCACCTTGAGACATCGAGAATATTTCATCAAAAAACAATGTTGGTAATAAATCATTGCAATGTGATCTCAGGAAACACTCGACAAATTGTAGAATCATATTTTACTTTTCTAATGTTGGGAAATGGTCATCACAATGCAATGTGGGGAAATTTTTGTCACATTCGACGTTGGGAAACGTTCGACACACTATGACGTTGAGAAATGTTCATCACATTGTGACATTGGGAAGCAATCATGACAATGTGACATTAGGAAATGTTCGTGACATTGGGACATTGGGAAAGGCTTTTCACAATGCAACATTGGGAAATGTTCGTCACATTACGATGTTGGAATATGTTCGTCAGAATGTGATGTTGGGAAATGTTCATCGCATTGCGACGTTGGGAAATGTTCGTCAAATTGCAATGTTAAGAAATGTCCATAACATTGTGATGTTGGGAAATGGTGATGACTATGCGAAATTAGTAAATGTTCATAACATTGCAACATTGGGAAATGTTTGTCACAATGCGAAAATGTTGAATGCTCATCACATTGCGATGTTGGGATATGTTCGCTAGAACGGGACATTGGGAAGTGTTCGTGACATTGTGATGTTAGGAAATGTTCATCACATTGTGATGCTGGAAAATGTTGGTCACATTACGACGTAGAGAAATGTTCGTTACATTGCAATGTTAGAAAATGTTCGTTACATTGCGATGTTAGAAAATGTTCGTCAGATTGCAACGTTGGGAAAATTTCATCACAATGCAAATTGCAATGTTGGGAATTATTCCTAAGAACGTGATTTCATGAAACACTCAACACATTGTAAAATCATCTTTTACTTTTGTGATGTTGTGAAATGGTAGTCACAATGAAATGTTGGGAAATGTTTGTCACATTGCAACGTTGAAAAATGTTTGTCACCTTGTGACGTCGAGAATGTTTCATAAAAAAGAACCGTTGGTAATAAATCATTACAATGCAATCTCGAGAAACACTCGACAAATTGTAGAATCATATTTTACTTTTCGGATGTTGGGAAATGGTCGTCATAATGCAATGTGGGGAAATGTTTGTCACATTCGATGTTGGGAAATGTTCTCCACACTGTGATGTTAAGAAATGTTCATCACATTTTGGCATTGGGAAGAAGTCATGACAATGCGACATTAGGAAATCTTTGTGACATTGGGACATTGGGAAAGGCTTGTCAAAATGCAACAATGGGAAATGTTCGTCACATTGTGATGTTGGAATATGTTTGTCATAATGTGATGTTGGGAAATGTTCGTTGCATTGTGACATTGGGAAATGTTCGTCACATTGCAATGTTAAGAAATTTCCATAACATTGTGATGTTGCAAAATGGTGATGACAATGCGAAATTAGTAAATGTTTGTGGCATTGCAACACTGGGAAATGTTTGTCACAATGCGACAATGTTGAATGCTCATCACATTTTGATGTTGGGATATGTTCGCTAGAATGGGAAGTTGGGAAATGTTCGTGACGTTGCGATGTGAGGAAATGTTCATCACATTGTGATGCTGGCAAATGATGGTCACATTGTGACGTAGAGAAATGTTCATTACATTGCGATGTTAGAAAATGTTCCTCACATTGCAACGTCAAAAAAATTTCATCACAATGCAAATTGAAATGTTGGGAATTATTCCTCAGAACGTGATTTCATGAAACACTCGACACATTGTAAAATAATCTTTTACTTTTGTGATGTTGGGAAATGGTAGTCAAAATGAAATGTTGGGAAATGTTTGTCACATTGCGACGTTGAAAAATGTTCGTCACCTTGCTATGTCAAGAATATTTCATAAAAAATTAAAAAACAATGTTGGTAATAAATCATTGCAATGTGATCTCAGGAAACACTCGACAAATTGTAGAATCATATTTTACTTTTCTGACGTTGGGAAATAGTTGTCACAATGCAATGTGGGGAAATGTTTGTCACATTCGACATTGGAAATGTTCGCCACACTGTGACGTTGAGAAATGTTCATCACATTGTGACATTGTGAAGCAGTCATGACAATGCGACATTAGGAAATGTTCGTGACATTGGGACATTGGGAAAGGTTTGTCACAATGCAACATTGGGAAATGTTCGTCACAATGCGATGCTGGAATATGTTCATCAGAATGTGATGGGAAATGTTCGTCGCATTGCGACATTGGGAAATGTTTGTCACATTGTGACATTGAGGAATGTTCATCACATTGCAAGGTTGTGAAATGTTTTCACACTTGCAATGACGAGAAATGTTCATGACATTGCGGCGTGGGGAAATTTTCATCAAAATGCAACATTGGGAACTATTCATCACGATGAAAAGTCAAGAAAATGACACCGTCAATGAATTAATAATACAACTTAATAATTAATAATGGATTAATGTCAATCACTACTTTCAAATATCAACTATTCTCACACATTAAGTTAATTAATATATCAAATATTCTCTCAAATATTTACTAATTTATCAAATATTCTCTCTCAAATATGATTAATTTATCAAATATTCTCTTCCAAATTATGTGAAGAGATATATTTTAAATTGAATTCTACACAGTGAATGATTCACATTAATAAAATTACAATTATTAATATGTTTTAATTATTATAAAGTTGTTGATTACTAAAAATATATATTTTAGATGGAACTCAATTAATTATCTACTATTTAATTTTTATAAGTTCATGTTATATATAATATAATAATTTATTGTTATTAATATTTCAAACTACATTTTATTATTATAAATATTTAATATTATAAATAATTGACATAGTTAGTTAAAATGTTTTATTCAGTCATGTCAATATATAAATATGTTACATATGATTGTTTAATTTTTAATATAACTTTTTTTTGAGAATAGCTAAGATGCTGAGCAACATTCAATACCGTTGTAGTTGATATATAAGATAGTATTCAATACTGTTGTAGTTGATATATAAGTTGTTGCAATTGATATATACACTGTTAAGTATTTCCCTGGACATTAAATACTACGGCTACGACAGTTGAATATATACACTATTGAATATTTATATATATATATATATATATATAATCCGACGATATGTACACCAACCGCGAGCAATAAGCTGGTTATTGTTCACGGTATATATCATTAATTTTTCGATTTCTGGGTCTATTTGCTTGCGTTGTGGCGCATTTAATTTTGGGTCCATTTCCATGCACTATGGAGCATTTAATGCATATAAGAGGGTTATTAGACCTATCGACAGCTGTACACTGTGGATCATGTATATAGTATAAACTATAGTGCATATAATTCATATACAAGGTTCCTCACAGAAATTGCGAACTCCGAACATTGAACTGATAGTTTTTTTTTTCCAGAACATTACATATTCTCAAATTAGTGAACAGCAACTTCAGGAGCCTGAGAAGAAATTCAAGAGAATCATCAAACCTATTTCGTAAACAAACCAAAATCCGTTTAAGACAACATTCAAACCTATTTTGAGAACTTGAAGGAACAAGTTTTCTGACAAATTTGCTGCCGACCGTTCCATTATAAACACATATTCGAAATAAACAAAATTGGTGACATAATCATATAAAGCTTTCTTCGTAAACATTTGAATGTTTTGAAGACACTTCTAACAAAATGGAAATTACAAGTACAAGATTCGAAGTAAACAGAATTAGTGTAATCATATACAGTCGATCATGTTTTCAAGACACTTCTCGTACAATTAGCCATTACTAACGTGGTTTCCATTGCTTGTGATACGATAAGATGGCTTTGTGATTAATTTTTATGCAATATCTAAATTATCATACATTATGGTAACGAGCAACTTAAAATATAAAAAATGCCATTGCAAAGAAACCTTTGTTCTGTTACAGGGTGTAAAAAAAAGTTCATTTATTCAGTTCAGATTTGTTTTGGGATTCCCTGCGTGATCGATCATTGAATCGATCATAAGGGAATCTGTGTATGTTACGCCCTTATGCCCTTGTTCAAAATCCTTACAGTAACCCATTTTCATGGCTCTGTGTATTGTTGCGCATTTCATATGCTTTCTCAGGCTGGTTGTCATTCCATTTACCTAGTCCGACCTAGGTTTTGTGCATTACACAACAAAACAAGTCTAACGCCTGTAGAATCGTGTGGAATAGTGGATAGAGGAAGCAACATATCGGAGTAGAGGAAGCAACATACCACAACCTAAGCCAATTTTCCACATCCTCACACCTGTCAATCTAGCATTGCTTTAAGTATAATCAATTCTTAATCACTGAACGTGGTAATCTGGTGGTGATGAACGTGGTAATCTGATGGGATGGTGAGCAAGTAATTTTTTAATCTTATTTATATAGTAAATGTGTAATTTTTTAATCTTATTTATTTATATTTAGTAAATGTGAAAAAATAATTATATAAATTTAAGTCGTTATAAATGAGTAAAAGTTAGTTTATCAAAATTTCATCCATTGATTAGAGAAGATGACCAAGAATATGCCAGCATCTTCAATTGTCAATCTTAAAATTGAAATTTATGATTAAAAGATTGATTAATCCTCCTATTTTAATAGGGAGATGCCTATCAAAATAATAAAAAAAATTGAAAAAAAAAATTGTATATTCATTTTAGTGCAAACCTTGAGATCAATCCTTTTAGTGCAAACTTTTTTTCTTTAATATAATCAGAAGACACAATTTGAAAAAAATATTTTTAGACAAATATAAAAACGTTTTTCAAAAATAAATCAAAGTATTGATTACAAAGCTCACATATGACCAAAACACTTCACTTTTCTTCAAAATAAAGATAACTATCTAAAAATAGCTTAAAACAAAATATAATGAAATGAATATATATAATTTTTTGTGTTAGTTTGTAATTCTATATTATAATACCTATTACTAGTCGGTTGAATGAATGGTAAGTTTGAGGCAGTTTGAGGCGTTTTTTATGAAGAGAATCAATTTTAAATTTTATTTATATTTTTATGTTATTAATTTGATTATAAATAGTTGAAAAAACAACAATAAATACAACCAATTTTATTAATATAGCTATTCACTAAACATTACAATCAAACATATCTTATTAGTCCTTGTTCTGTGCTTTGCACGGATTATTAGTATTCAATTTTTCATTATTCTATTAGTAGAGCATCAAAACCAACTATTTTAATCAAAGTTTCAACAATTTTCAACCACACACGTAGTCCTAAGTTTTAAGTTTGAGGTCTTATTTGGCATCACATAAAGGAAAGCGGCTTCAAACTTAGGGAAAGAAAGGCTTGAAACTTAGTAAATGGGATATGTAGGAAGCAATGTGAATGAATGATAAGTTTCAAGTTAGCATTAATTACAAACATTAAATGCTTAATGTTTTATGATGCGTATTTCATACCCCATAACCCTATCTATGGTGAGCTACCAAATTCCCTCTCACTTGGTCACTTGCATGTTGTTTTCCATCACTATAAGCATCTTTGCTACGAATGTTGTTCCCTCCTCGTTTCTCTTCTCTCCTTGTTTATCTTCTCTCCATGTTTCTCTTCCTCCTTGTGGTTTATTACCCTCCATGTTTCTCTTCATCTTCGTAGTTGATTACACCTAAACATTGATTCCACTACAAGGAGAAAACCATAGTAGACGATTTTAGTGTTACAAAATTTGGAAAAAAAAAATCAAAAAAATGTTCGCTACAACCTCCTCTATTGGTTGCGGAGGTTTTAACGGATGTTCCCTATAAATAAATAAAATTGGGCGGGCGGAGGTTGTAACATATATTTTTTTCAGTGCTTTTATTGTCAAAACAAACTGGTGTGCCCTTACATAAAACACCTCGGCGCATACCTAAACTAAAACATACCGGAATGACCTTACATAAAATTCCCTCATTCGTACATAAAACAAAAAACGCATTGGTGCGTCATTACATAAATGCCATTGTGCGTACACAAAACGAAAAAATCACTAGTGTGCCTTTACATAAAATTCCCTAGTTCGTACATAAAACAAAAAATGCACTGGTGCACCATTACATAAAATTCCATGGTGCGTACATAAAACTAAAATGCACCGGTGCATTTATAGTTATTAAACCCGATATTCCCATTTTTTTGTATGCAACATCGATGCGCTTTTATTTTATGCCAGTCTTGGTGCTTATATAATTTGTACGTGTCAGTGCTCGTATTAGCCACCAAAAGGTATTGAAATTTTGAATAATCGAGGTGAGATGTCAGTGTCATTCTTTATTCTAAAGCATTGATGCTTTTATTACATAAAATTTATTTTATTTAAAGCACTGGTGTTGTTATTATATTTAGAGAGTCAATGTGTATTTATCACATTCCCACCATAAAATTCTAAGACAATATATATTATCACATGTTTATTTTTCAAGTAAAAAAGAGAGTGTGGATCCTTTATATTATATCATAGACAAAATATACAATTGTTCTTGGGCTACCAACTGTTCCGCCAAAAAGAGGAAACCAGAATAGATGGAAGGCCTGGATAACCATGTCAAAAGAGGCAGATCGCCATGTACCCTGCCTAGAGGAAACCAGGACAAGTGGAGGTCTATAATCTGCAGCATTGTCCATGACAATTGAAACTGAAAAGAAACTAAACATAACAGAAGAGTTTTAACAGATATAAAACCCAACTGGAGCTGAGCAACTAACCAAAACCAGAGGGAAAATCTAGCCATGATATTACTCGTTGAGGTCTTCATTGGGATTTTCATTCTGAGCTGGCAGGGCATAGAGTCTCGAGCACATTGGACATCTTTGCTTTGCTGGCGCGTTGAAGAAATCCTCATAGAGCATGTCTATGTGTTGGCTCATGAGTGTGCCACAATAGGCCTGGTCTTCCATCCGACGCCTCAAATCGAGCACCAAATCGAGATGTTCTTGGTGGAAGAAGGGCAGAGGGACATGCCATTGATTCGAGGCTGTTGGAATGGGAGGTGGCACTAGGACCGCGCCACCCTCCTTTGACATGCGCCCATCCTCTGCCTCATTTTCTGTGGCCCATGTTCCATCCTTCGCACCCTCCTGGTGTCGTGTTGTCACGCTCCGCTCCTCAACCCCTCCCTCTGCTCCCGTCCCTATGCTCCTGGGTTCATGCTCTGAGACAGTGAGTGGAGCGAGACCCTCCAAGAGTATGACATTCTTGGCCATTTGGAGGAACTCGTCCGAAATTTCCTCTTCAATGTAACAAATGTGGAAATCCTCTACTGGTGAGGCCATTGTGATTACATTATGGTGAGTTGTTGTATCTACCCGAATTTCATCCCCAGGGAGGCTAGTTTGAGGCTGCCAATTTTCTGGTGCCGCGAAGAGCATGTCCTCCGGAGGGAGATGGATGGCCTCTTCTGGGATGATCTCCTCCATAAAAACTGTTGGAGGCGACCAGGCCATCCTTTCCCCGTCATCTCTGTGAGCAAGATGAGTTGTCTGGGTGCGAACAATTGAGAACGCCTTCTCAAGTTTTTGCAGTCGTTTCTTCCTTGCAGCCATGGTATACCAGGCTAGGCCGCGATGTGGTTTTCCATGATCTCAGGTCATCAAGAGGATGAAGCTAATGGAGAAATTACAATAGATACAACAATGGTCGCTCCCAATCTTTAGACTACGAGCTTGGTGGGGGCCAAAAATGAAATGAGGAAGGTAGATGCAGAGGTGGATAGTAACCGGAAGGTGTGACGGGAGGGCTTCCATGACCACCTCCCTAACATTGAATTTGATGGTCACCTGGTTGTTCGTGCGAGGGAAAAGTCCCATGGCTATTGGCTTGCAGTTATGGCTGGCTCCCATTCTTAATGTCGAGGGGATGGGAGCCTACCATCCTTATTTATGGCCTGGCCAGGCCCTATGGGATGTGGAACTTGACTGTTTCATGTCACCCCATCCGGGGTATATATTATCGCATGTTATATGCACTGATGCTTCAATATAATTAATATGCATTGGTGCTTTAGTATGCTTAATATGCACCAATGCGTATAACCCCTAAAAAATCATTGATTTTTATATGGTTTCATGCACCATTTTGTGAGTTCATAAGAATGCATAGATATAATTAATTATGTTTTACACAAATATATGTAATAGGGCTTGTTATCTTCATCTTTTCGTAAGACTGCACCTATAGATTTATCTAATGCATCAATGTGAATATGAAATGGGAGAGCCCAATTGGGACCTTGTAATACATGAGCAGTTGAGATTTTTTCTTTTATGGTTTCAAATACTTGTTGATAGTTTTGATTCCAACAATAATCTACATCCTTGGATAACACTGTAAATAGGGGAGAAGTTATCTTACTGAAATCCTTGATGAACCTCCTATAGTATCTTGCATGTCCAATGAAACTTCTGATATCTTTTGGTTTCAGAGTTGTAGGAAGTACGATGATGATCTTGTTTTTTCTTTTGTATACTTTAATCCCTCTAGAGGACAGATGATGTTCTCACACAATCCCATCATTCATCATCATATTGCATTTTTCATTGCTAAGGGATAAGTTCATTTCTCTACATCTTTGGATAACTTTATCCAAATTGTCTAAGGCTTCATTAAAAGACTTTCCATAAGGGGTAAAATCATCCATGTAGATCTCAATTTTATCATGGATGAGTTCTGAAAAGATGTTGAGTATTTCTCTTTGGAAGGTGGTTGGGGCATTACATAGGCCAAATGGTAACACATTGTAGGAAAATGTACCCCAGGGGAAAATAAATGTGCTTTTGTTCTGAACTTTAGGATTGATATGAATTTGGTTGTATCCACTAAATTCATCTAGGAATGAAAAGTATTCCTTCCCAGCTAAGACATCCAAGACTTGGTCAATAAAGGGAATGGAAAATGGTCTTTTCTAGTAGTATTTTTTAACTCTCTATAATCCACACATACCCTCCATTTCCAATTAGTGTTTGGGACAATAACTAGACAAGAGACCCATTCACTATCTAAGATTGGAAATATGAATCCAATATCCAACAACTTTTGAAGTTCTTCTTTAATTATGTCTTTCATTGCAGGGTTCATCCTCCTTTGGTACTACCTAATAGGTTTGTAGTCTTCCTTGATATAAATATGGTGAGTGAAAATAGAAGTATGGATGAATTTTGTGTCCTTATAATCCCATGCAAAAGATTCAATATTTGTTTTCAACACATCTAATAACTTGTGTTCTTGTTAACCAATAATATTAATGTTGATTTTGAGTGTTTTTTGCAGGGTTGATCTCTATGGTTTTGATAGAAGGATATTCTATATCAATAGTAAAAATTCTATCCATAATTCTATTTTATTTTCAATGGAAGTTTCAGATTTGTTCTCATCGTTTATCCCTTCTATTTTCACATCAATTGAATATTGATTTTGTAGAAAAATTTCAAGGAAAATATCTTCATCAACTGTACTATTAGCGAAAGTTGTGTTGATTATGTAGATGGGATAGGAAGTTGTTTGTGTTATATACTCTTATTATTCTACCCTTATAGAGAGGTTTTTTGTTATTAAAGGTTGGGTAGGAGGATAAATAAAAATCTTCTTTTGGGACAGACCATCAGTTATAGTCATGTTGTCTTCCCTATAACTAATATATTCATTTTCTATGGCCAACCAGGGCCTCCAAAAAATGAGAGGGTATCCATTGAATTGAGACTTGGTTTGAAGGACCAAGAAGTTAGTGGGGTACTTCCAAGAATCGATATAGATTATGACATCTTATATCATCCCTTCAGGTTTGACTACGGATCTGTCTGCAAGTTGAAGGACAGTGGGAGTATCTCTTAAATATCCTTGAAGATTGAGTTTTAACATAGTATCATTGGTCATAACATTGACGGAAGCCCCTAAGTCTATGAGAGTATTATGGATCAATGTTTTTTTATGTGAAAATTTACTAGGGGGATTCATGGATCCAAGTACTTAGGTACAATTAACTTCCCAAGCATAAGGTCAACTAGTTTTCTTATAACATTTATGGTGGGGGAATATTTCATTTTCCTCCCTGACCTTCTAATGAATTCTTCTTTGATAAACCCATTGAAAATAGGTACATCCTTGAGGGATTGTAAGAGAGAGATTTTTATAAAAAAACTCTTAAGTTCCCCTAAAAGTTCTTTCTCTTCACATGTATAAGTTTTCTTTTCATTTAATCTTTCAAGGTAAGGAGGAGTTTGTGGTTGGGGTGAGGTAATATCTTCTTTCTCAGATTCTACATCTTTTATGAATTTTGTTTTTTGTTGTAAGAATTTTCTTGATCTAATATTAATCTCTTGCACTTCTAAGAAGTAAGTTTGATAAGTTTTTTCACTATTGTATATATGTTGAACTTGTTTGTTATTCAGATTTGGAGCAAGTTGAGTAGGAACTTGAGGTTATTTAGGAGGGACACTATTTTGAGTAGTTTTGTTGGTTTGAGGAGGAGGAGGAATTAATGCAAGCTATTGAATTTTTTGTGGCCTCCATCCTTGTATAGGTTGACTCCAGTGAGGGTTTTGATTTTAAGACACACTAGGAAAGGATTGGTATGGAGGACGAATTGGTGGTCCCTAATATTGCCAAGGATTTGTATTTGTCCAAGCAGATGGATTGGGATTATACCATGGTTGAGGATACATTTGAGTACTATATGCACCAAATTTTTTAGCAGGATTGAAGTTCAAACCTGTTTGGAAGGGTCTTGGTGTTCCATGCCTCCTTTGATTGATGTAGTATAGTGATTCTGCATTCTTCGTTGCACCTTGAAATGTAACTTTGAGTTATGGAAAAGAAGGACATTTTTTAGTTGGATTCTTTTCTTCACAAATACCACAAACATATATAAGTTATAGAGGGAACTCATTTCTAGGATGTTTTTTAGTGCATTTCAGACAATAGACAACCAATTCCTTCTATGCTTCCTCATGTTTCTTTTTTATCTGCAAGGTATCCATTTTCATGGCTAAACAATACAAAATATCAGTTTTCATATATTTTATTAACCCTCCTAATTCATTCTTTATATGAGATGTAGGGTTAGAATCTTTAGGTACCAAACCTCTACTGCTTCTACCTTTCTTCCTTGAGGACCTTGAATGATTATTGAATATTCTTTTGATATCATCATAGTCCATATTGGATAGGAGATTCAATGCTTCCATTAGATATTTTTTACCCCTTGGAGTAAGACAAGTTTGAGTGAGTATTCATCTAGAGTGCATTTTTGAGCTCTTTTGTAGCTTAGTTGAAATATCTCTTCAAAGTATTCTAGATATTCATTAGGTCCTTGTGTCATTCTTAAAATCTCATCCCTTGTGTCCCTTTCTCTGCAATAGTCTTTGTATCTCTCACTAAAGGTATTTTTTATTTGATCCCAAGTTGTAATACTATTTCCCTCCAAGCTCATAAACCATATTAGAGTTTAATCCTTCAAGGTAGAAGGGAGAAGTTTGAGCTCATGTTCATTAGTAGTATAATCATATGTCTTGCATATAACTACAAACTCAAACAAGAAAGTGTCAAGATATTCATAAACAAGTCCATGAAAATGAGGTAATGTAGAAGGATTAATATTTTTCATCTTGGCTTCTCCATTGGATTCCTTAATTGGGAACTCAAATATTTCTTCTTCAACATCCATAGCATGAGGTGAGGGATATTTTCCTTCCTATGAAATATTTTCAAATTCTCTATCTTACCTTTCCAATAAACTTTCAAGTGTTTCAGGACCAATATCTGAATTGCTTAGACCTATTGTTGGGGTGGGGGTTTTTGGAAAGAAAAATTCCTTTCTGATCTCTAGGTCTAGTCATTCATGAAATTGTAGAAAAACTATTTTTCTTTTTTTTTTAATGAAAAAGAGTGGGACAAGGAGCTAACAATACTCACTCGAAGTGAAATAACTTGGGATTTTACACTATCGAAATATTATAGTGAGGTTGGCCTTATGACTGAGGTATATTCTATAATTCTCTAGGTCACACAAAGGAAGAAAAAAAATGAGAATGATATGCAGACTTAGCACCTCCCCGACAATGGCACCAAAATGTGATGGCCCTAGGAATATCAACAATAATATTGTTGTGTGCTTGGATTCTTACTTTATTTTGTCAATCGAGGTTCGTACAAACTTAAGAGGTGGTGTGCAATGTATATGCAATGTGCATTGAAAGTAGTATAGGTTTGAGACTAATCAAAAGTTGGAAGTGGTGCAAGGAATTGAAATGTAAAAGAAAACTGTAAACTATTGTTTTGAAGGAAAAGAAACCAACTTGAATTGAGACTTTATCTAAATTTCATAGAAGGAACTTATTCTAATGGAAGTAAATCATACTAAATCATAAAGAGAAAACTGAAAGTAGAAGACGAGTTCATTCTATTTTATGACAAAAAGATGTAATTAAAGAATAATGTGTTGAAAGATTGAGTTGGTTATCATTGATGTTGACCTTTAAAGTAAGTCCGTCAATAAATTTCGGTAGCCCCGAAGGTATGGTCATGGAACCCACGGTTGATCAAGGAATAAATACATGAAGGTCAGTTTATTTTCAAGTAATACTATCATAGATGGATAGTACATGTCATGTTGTTTCCGGTGATAGGTGGTACGTCACGTGGCTCCTTACAGTTGAGGAGATATGGATTTTTAAATATTGGCTGTCCCTCAAAAATAATCTAGAAACTCCTAGAAGGTCAACAAGAAGTTAATTATTCTAGAAGCCTCTAGAAATTCTTCAAGAAGTTCGCTAGTCAAAGTGGTTGCAACAAGAAGTTAATTATGGGTAAAGTAGTTGTAACAAAGAAATTATGAGTTTACTAATTATGGGTAAAGTAGTTGCAACAAGAATGTGGGTTGGCCCTAAGAGAAGGAAATGGGTAAAACAATTACAAGATAACCCCTAAAGGAAGGAACTTGGGAAGTATAAATAAAATATAAAGAGACTCATATTGGCACTTATTGTACACATTGAATATCTATCTTGTGAAAGGTTTTTGGCAGGAATTTTATTGACAAATATGAGGTAGCGAAGAAGAAACGACGAAAAAGTTTCGTGATTGTAGAGGAGAGTGAGGGTTTTGTGAAAAAACCTAATTTGGTTGTTCCTTGTGGGTCAAACTACTAGTTTCCCATGAGGAACCCTCGCGGGTTGCATAGGGATCATCATGTGAGTCCTCGCTAGATAGTAGGCTTCATCAGAAGAGGAAAAGACAAATATGAAGGATGAGATTTGCATTAGGTTGCAGGAGATAAGGAGAGTCTACAGGGATGTGTAACGGCGTTCAGGTACAACAGAGTCATCTACAGAAGAAAAAGGTATGATTATATTTTTGTTTGAGGATGGATATTGGTGATTTCTTGAGGTATGGTCATGTGAGGTTGAGTCTATTCTCTTGAGGTTATGTTAGTTGTATGGTACATGTTGTATGAGGCATATATATAGAGGCACACTATTGGTGCACTTTTTGTTTGTACTTGGCACACATTCTTGTGTAATTTTTTGAGGCGTATCTTGTTTCATATGGTACATGTTTGAGGTAGTTTGGTTGAGATGTATTGTTGAAGATATTGGTGTAAGTTGAGGCTCCATAACAATGAGGTTTTGATACATGGTTGATGTGATAGTTCATTATATTTGGTTTATGGATATTGGTACTTGTATGGCACATGATTAGAGAGATATATTTGTGATGATATGTACATGGTTTGATCTATACACTTGTGATAGTATGAGATCTATGTGACCAGATCTGATTGGTTGATAAGATTGTAGTGACAGGTTTTACAATGGCAAGTTCTACAATGATAGTTTTTATAGTGACAATATTGTCAGAGTTTGTGGTAGTGACAGTTGGTCTCCATTTATATTTCAGGGAGACAGGATGGGGAAATGAAAGGGGGTTGTATCCTCCTTTCGGTTGGTGCCAAAAAACTAAGGGAGTTGCAGCTTCCTTCAGGTTCGATCTTGAGAAACTAGGGGATCACAACCTCCTTCCAGTTGTAGCTAGAAAACAAGGAATTTGATGCTTCCGATGAATGTATTTCTTCCGACATACAAGAAAAGAATTTAGTGGTTTTCTCCCACATTGGGTTTCCACGTAAAATTCTAGTGTATTGTGTACTTGTGTGGTTGTTCATTGTTCATTGTTTATTTATACTTCTTATGATGTTTTGAATGCTATTAATGAACTTTTCATAAAGTTAAACAATACAAATTGTGGTTAAAAGTAATAAAAGTGCTCATACTAATTCAACCCCCCACTCTCAGTATTCCAACAAAGTTAAACTATTGCATGAATAAAACAAGCTAATATGTCTAACCCATTTGATCAATATCAAGCCATATGTATTTTTATTGTTTATTGATGTGTTCATGAAAAGAAGAATAATATAAATGAAATCTAGAAATTAAACAATCCTAGAAGAATTTTCTACATGAATTGTATAGTTTCTATAGGAATTGTACAATTTCTACAGGAATTATGCAATTTCTATAGGAAACTCCTACAAGAAGCCAAAATGAGGCCTAGAAAGGTAGTGTAAGTCTTCTAAAGGAACGAAAAATCTAAACTATAATAAAATGAAGTGGATCTGAGGTTCTTGGCCTTGGGAGGCACCTAAGAATGCTCCAAGAGGTTGTTGAACCTTTCTACAAGATGCCTTTTGTAACTAACCAGTTAATGATAATATGACAGAAAGCATAATTAATCATGAAAAAGTATAGTAAGCTTCAAAATAGAATTAAATGATAACTAATCACTAATTAACATGCATAGAAGCTAAGAAAATTGCAACAGGGTCCTTGACCCCGCTTGAGTGGGCCCTACCCAAGCAACCCAAGAATCCTTGAGGAAAAATCTAATAAAATGAAGGCAAAACCATCTTTATTTCATTAACAACAGTAATACATCAGAGGAAAAAAGGCTCTAAATATTCAACAAAAGTCTTCAGAACAAATTCTAAATGCAATACTCTCCAAAATTCTATCTCTTTCTCTCCTAGGCTATAGGTCTATATATAGTCTTGATATTTCGACCTCCCTTTCTTACATTGAGGAGAGAAATGGGGAAATGGGGAATCTCAATCAATTATATTTGTATCTCGAGCTGTTGCTAACCAAGAGTGGGTATTAATGCACAAGGAATGCTCTAGAGGTAGGTGGGGACAATGTCCCTTTATCCTTGGTTGGCAACACTTTGAGTGATACAAAATCACATGTTATCAGAATGTTGGTCCCCTTGACTCATGAAGTTTTACCTACTTGGTGATACACAAATATTTTGGCATAGAAATTAGAGAAAAACGCACAATATACACAAAAATCCACCTCAAAATACATTTACTAGGAAACATGCAAAACTATCCATGACTTACTATTAAATATGGTCAAAAACAAGTATTAACTAGTCATATTGTGGTGGGAAATTGTGTTTAAGATGAGCCCTTGGGATAGGAAATAATTGGGCTCATCAATAATCTCTAAGAAAATATAAAATTTCCTTTATATCTTTACAAGCCCTAGAGATAAGGTTACAATTTACATAAAATATACATGATACAAGAGTGGATAGGTCATAATACCCCCAGGGAAACCCCATGGCCTCCATCAAGTGTGCAATATGGTCTTCTCATTGTCCTCCATAATAAATGAATTTTCCTCCCTCAATTTTGTAAGGGGCCTCCTTAACGTCCTCCAAAGGACCAAGGCTCATAACCATGCAAAGTACATCTTCCAAAGAGGGGATCAAGTGACCCAATGTAACCATCAATATAGGGGTAGTTATTGTTGGACACACCTACCACACTTAGAAGGGGGGTGAATGAGTTTGGGGCTCTTTTTCCCAAAACTTCCCTCTTACACAAAACCTTCTTAGTTAACATTCAACATTTATTCATTACCCATTGCTGTCATTTACAACCAGTTAGATGAGAACATATATTAGCAACATATATCAACAATATATCATCAACAAGTCATCACCACAAGGAACACAAAGAACACAAGATGTATGTACAATTTTTCTTTTTATTATGGACAACAATCTAGGGGTTTATCAACAACAACTGAATAGAGTACAACTCTACAAGAGCACCAGCCCTATAATGCAAGAATCAACTTACACCCTCAGCACCAATTGAGATGAGGAAAAAATCCTCAACAGATATCAATCTGTCAACAAGTATTCAACCTGTCAGTAGTGTAGAGAGCATATGTACGCTCCCTGGCTCTCTACAGCCCGCGTATGCACGCGGTCAGTGTATACAACAACATGCATATACCTTCTGAGATGTTAGGTTTTGTCCTTCGAGATCAACTCAGATTCTCTGCAATCAATATATCATTCTCTTTTGTCTTTAACTGTCCAATCCGATCACCGGCCAGTCACAACACATCCAAGCTCTCCAATAGATTTCTCATGCTCCACAACAAATCAATATGAATGCTATCTCAATCATGTATAAATAACTAGTATACCATAGAAATCATGTCACCACTGAATCAAAAGAGTACTTCTCACTCCATAAACCAAATCAACCAAACTAAACCACATCATAGAAGCCATACCAAGAATTCCCTAAGAATTCACAGCAAATCAAACAATAGTATCCATCAAGACAATAATGTAACCATATCAGTGTCTTAGTGATAGATCTGAGCCCATAGAATGCAGATTTGGAACCTGCCTCATCATCCAAGAGCTTGGAACGATCTCAAACACAAGTCTTCATCATTCCATCAATTGTACGTGCCATGTCCTCATATAGCCCACGTGTGTATGCACCCAGGCCCATAACAACCCATGTATACCTTAAAAACTAGGGTTTTTGAAGCTCCGAGACTTTTGTCGTCAATATATCCGACATTGTCAAAACTTTGATGCATCCATGAGATCCTCCTCTCTCTCTCTCTTCCTCAAAATATATCTTCAATCATGCTCAATAGATCCACACCAATAAGATTCTCTCCATCAATACTCCAAAAGATATTCACAAGAAGCTCTCCATTGATCCACAAAAAGGATATTTTGCAAGAGTCCATAGCTATCTTATTTATAATTTTATCCTCTAGGTCACTTAACCCATTTCTAGGTTACTTAACCTAATTTCCTTATTTTAGGGTTAACCACTTTCCATAAATAGAAAGTTCTCCAATACTTTATTATTTAAATATTCCTTCTTGATTTTGTCACTTCTCTTTATTATTTAAATAATCCACCTTGACTTTGTCACTTTGTTTTATCATTTAAATAATGATTTCTTCTTTTCAAGCACTTTGACTTCTTTGACCTTTTGGGGCTTCAAGCCATCATATGGGGGTCCTTCAACTTCGTAAAGCCATAACTCTCAAACCGTGAGGAGTTATGTGACATTCCACATACCACCGGAAATGGCATGACAAGCACTATCAATATAGGATAGTTTCACCAACAACTTCATTGATCTTCATCTCATTAGTCCACATACAATCATGGGTCCTCCAACCATTCTTCTAGGATAACTCAATCCGCAAAGCGTCTTCCCATGAGGGCTTTCACCATAAGGGGACCACTTTGGAGTTCATACATTTGTGCACTTTATCAATCATGATAAGACAATAATGATTCATATTTGCATCATATACATCAACTATGCATCATGTATCAATGACTAACTCATTGATCGAACTTCATCATATCAATGACAACTCATTGATCCATCTTCATTGATTGGTTTCCACTTGACATATATCATTCTCATCAAGGACAATACATAATCGTGTGTTCATCAATCAATCAAGCATATCAAATAATGACATCAATCAATCAAACCATTGGCATGAATGAGAACATGATCCAACAATCTCCCCCTTTGGAATTTATGGCAATACCAACATTGATATCAACAAAAATTACCAATTATTGATTTCAAATATGTAGACAAGGCATGCTCTACATCAATAGTCATCAATCATATCAAGATGACTATCTCTCCCTAATAGTAAACATCAATCATATCAGCAATAGTCAATGTGACTATCTCTCCCAATCAATAATCACATCAATGTGACTATCTCTCCCCCTTTGACATCAATGGCAAAGGGCCATTCTCCTATTGGGGCTACTCCCCCTGTCTTGTTGCTGCTGAATAATCTCTCCCCTTTTGAACAAGGGATATCACTCTGATGTAATGCTGAAAATACATCGAACAGACTCCCCCTGTGACCATCGCTCCTCCTGGAATTATGCCTCTTTGATCTTTCTTCAAATATAGGTCTCTTTTCTAGGTATGCATCTAATAAATATCTCCTCCTAAAATCATGGGAAGAAGAATGACTCCCCCAATGTGTATGTCTCCCCCTTTCTTTTCTACAAGATCAACAACATGCTACCATATAATGATCCTTGGACCTATTCATGCATCAAACTTATTCCATACAAACCATCATGAAACAAAAGATATGTCAACAATAGAGAATCATGAATAAAATATCAACATGCCAACATGTGCATCAACCAATGTGCCAACCATTTGCATCCACCAATATGCCAACCATGTGCATCTACCAATATGCCAACCATGTGTCGTATCATTCATGATATGTCTCCATCATGAACCAAGTACTATAACCATGTATCAAACAATTACCAATTGTTGTGTTAATCAAGTAATACCAACAACATAGTATCATCAAGCATATGTCATATATGAGTGTACCAAAACATGTACACCACCATGCACCAATACCACAAAATGATGAATCCCATACATGTATGCCAAGTCCTCCATAAAACATGTGTCAATCATCTTGCCAGTAGGTACTTCTACCAATGTACTAGAAGTGTACCGATCATGCATCGACTGTAGATCATAAATGATATACAACATGATCATATCATCAATTTCACCAACTACATGTCCCAATATGTATCCCATCCACATGCAAAATGCATGCACCATGATATCCAACATATTCTTCCAAAAATACATCATAAGATGTACCATCCATGTACCCCAAACATTTTATTTTACATAATCCAATAGATGAGCATTTGATCAACATCAATCCATACTCATGGGTTAGTGCCATGTACCCATGATATATTTTACATCATCACCTTACATAATCTAACATAGAACCATGAAAACCTGCAACAAACAGTGTCAGAACCTGCAATAAACCATGTTAGACTGTGCAACACAAAGTTATGCCATTACATCAAGCTGCAACCCATGTGCATTTCCTTTTTCCCAAGGATTTACCACATATATGTGGCCTGCTGCACAACAGAGCGCATATGTATGTGACCCATGCAAGGTCAGATAGTGTATGTACGCGACTATCACCACTGTCGCCTGCATATGCCTCATTAGATGACACTTTTGAACTTCTCTTCAGTCTTTCATTTTGATCTGGTTTCTCTATCTTCTTCACCCACTTATGTAGATGACCCTTCTCCTCAAAACTTGAGCTTTGTACATTAATCTTTTCAAAGATGTCTCCCTTTATTACTTCATTCCTTCTTCTATCCATGCTATGTGAAGTCCTCATCATGGACTTTATTCTTGTGTTCCAACACTCCTGAAATTTGTGGCCAAATCCACTACAGTTGTAGCATCTCATGGAGTTACAGTGAACAACAGTCTTTCCTACTTGATCACATCTCCAACACCTTGCGGTGTTATAGAACCTTCCATTATAACTCCTTTCATAAGATCTACATTCAAAAGATTTGTGACCATATCCATTACATGAATAACAATGCCCATGAAAAATACTTTCATACCTTTTCTTTGGTGTCCCAATAATAGCTTCTTGATGTCTTCCTTGCTTTGTTCTTTTGACATTTTACTTGCATTGTGTAGATGGATTCTTTGTAGCATTGCCTTCTTTATTTTATGGATTTACCTCATGCTTCTTTGAGGTGCCTACTTCAGCATTTGTATCTTATCCTTTGTATCCAAGACCTGATTTATCACATGATGATATTTGACTTTCCAAGATCTCATCCAAGATTCGTGAGCTATTCAAGAATTTGTTTGAATTTTCCACCTTCCTTCTAAGGTCAACAATTTCAGCTTCTAGCTTACAACATGACTCTTCCTTTTCATTTATTTGATTCTTCAATAGTTCCTCTATTCTTTTGGCTTCTTCAATCTGGGTCTTGATATGGAAAATGATTTCAAAACTTTTGCTAATCTCATCATCTACATTCATATCTTCTTTTCCATTCTTTAGTCTTGTGATATCTTATTCCTTTTCTTCTAATTGAGCCTTATTGTTCTCTTCTTGTTCTCTTCTTGTTCCTTAGACTTCTCCTAAGAAACTTCTTAGTGTTATCTGAAAGATAGTTATAGTCTATATTATAATTATCGCTTCTATATATATATAAACCCTCTTCAATTTCCTTTTGAAGTTTTAATAGATTTTCTTCTATTATTTTCATGGGATAATTACCATCAAACTTTACACAAATTGTTTCAATATCTTCTTCTTCGCTTGTAGAGAAAAAATCATCATCATCATTGCAATCAAGGGTTTTTGAGTGTTCTTTACCTTCATTTGAAATATCTTCACTATCTTCCTTTTTGCCAATACCAACACATAATTATTTTCCTTCATTTGAAATGTCTTCAAGATCTTCCTTTGTGTTATCATCACTTGATTCTTTATTTTCACTTGAAATGTTTTCAAAATCACATTTAGAAATAATGCATTCAAGAGTTTTTGGAGATTCTTTACCTTTGATGGAGTGATCTTCAATATCTTCCTTCTCCTTCTTGCTTTGTGTCTCCTCTAGCTTTAGCCATAGATCCTTGGTGGAAGTGTATTGTCCCATGCTCTCTTTGATAGGGTTTGAGAGTCCACTAAGAATGGTCTTGAGAGCCAATGCATGATTATTCTTTCCTTCCCTTTGAGCTTCAAACTTTGACTCATTCTTCAATGAAACTGATCCACCAATGGCTACCTTCCAAATCGTTCCTCCCATTGTCTTCAAATTTCATCTCATCTCTACCCTCCAAGTAGAATAGTTTTCCTCATTAAGGATTGGAACTTCATCATCCATTTGTGTGTCTATAGATCTCCTTCAAAAATTTTAAGGCTTGTAGTGAAGGCCCTCTCTGATAACAATTGTTGGACACACCTACCACACTTAAAGGAGGGGTGAATGAGTGTGGGGCTCATTTTCCCAAAACTTCCCTCTTACACAAAAACTTCTTAGTTAACATTCAACATTTATTCATTACCCATTTCTATCATTTACAAGCAGTTAGATGAGAACATATATCAGCAACATATATCAACAATATATCATCAACAAGTTATCACCACAAGGAACACAAAGAACACAAGATGTATGTACAATTTTTCTTTTTATTATGGACAACAATCTAGGGGTTTATCAACAACAACTGAATAGGGTACAACTCTACAAGAGCACCATCTCTATAATGCAATACTCAACTTACACCCTCAACACCAACTAAGATGAGGAAAAAATCCTCAACATATATCAATCTGTCAACAGGTACGTGACCTATCAGTAGTGCAGACAATGTATGTACGCTCCCTGGCTAACTACAACCCGCATATGCACACGGTCAGTGTATACAACAACATGCGTATACCTTATGAGCTATTAGGGTTTGTCCTTCGAGATCAACTCAGATTCTATGCAATCAATATATCATTCTCTTTTGTCTCTGACTGTCCAGTCTAACCACCATCCAGTCACAACACATCCAAGCTCTCCAATAGCTTGCTCATGCTCCACAACAAATCAATATGAATTCTATCTCAATCATGTATACATAACTAGTATACCATAGCAATCATGTCACCACTGAATCAAAAGATTACTTCTCACTCCATCAACCAAATCAACCAAACCGAACCACATCATAGAATCCATACCAAGAATTCCCTAAGAATTCACAACACATCAAACAATAGTATCCATCAAGACACTAATGTAACCATATCAGTGTCTTAGTGATAGATCTGAGCCCATAGAATGCAGATATGGAACCTGCCTCATCATCCAAGATCTTGGCACCAGCTCAAACACAATTCTTCATCATTCCATCAACTGTACATGCCCTTTCCTCATACAGCCCGCGTGTGTACATGCCCATTCCCATAACAACCTGCGTATACCTCAGAAACTAGGGTTTCTGAAGCTCCAAGACTTTTGTCGTCAAGATCTCCGACATTGCTGAAACTTTGATGCATCCATGAGATCCTCCTCTCGCTCTCTTCCTCAGAATAGATATTCAATCATGCTGAATAGATCCACACCAATAAGATGCTCTCACAAGAAGCTCTCCATCAATACTCCAAAAGATATTCACAAGAAGCTCTCCATTGATCCACAAAAAAGATATTTTGCAAGAGTGCATAGCTATCTTATTTATACTTTCATCCTCTAGGTTACTTAACCCATTTCTAGTCTACTTAACCTAATTTCCTTATTTTAGAGTTAACCACTTTCCACAAATAGAAAGTTCTCCAATACTTTATCATTTAAATATTCCTTCTTGATTTTTTCACTTATGTTTATTATTTAAATAATCCACCTTGACTTTGTCACTTTGATTTATCATTTAAATAATGATTTCTTATTTTCAAGCACTTTGACTTCTTTGACCTTTTGGGGCTTCAAGCCATCATATGGGGGTCCTTCAACTTCGTAGTTCCATAACTCTCAAACCGTAAGGAGTTATGTGACATTACACATACCACTGGAAATGGCATGACAATCATTATTGATATAGGGTAGTTTCACCAACAATTTCATTGATATTCATCTCATTATTCCACATACAAGCATGGGTCCTCCAACCATTCTTCTAGGATAACTCAATCCACAAAGTGTCTTCCCGTAAGGGATTTCACCATAAGGGTACCACTTTGGAGTTCATCCATTTGTGCACTTTATCAATCATGATAAGACAATAATGATTCATCTTTGCATCATATACATCAACTATGCATCATGTATCAATGACAACTCATTGATACAACTTCATCATATCAATGAAAACTCATTGATCCATCTTCATGTTAACTTTTCAAAATCCCACCCAGTTTCAGTCTCACTGAATTTTCTACCAAATTTAAATGTCAAACTCAGTTTCAGCATTGTTTCAGCATATGCTACAGCTGTGTTTCAGCATCTGCTCACAGCGGTGTTTCAGCATCAGCATATGCTACAGCCTGGTGTTTCAGCATATACTCAGCACTGTGTTTCAGCATATACTACAACGGTGTTTCAGCATAAGCTACAACGGTGTTTCAGCATCTAAAAACTTAACAGAAAATAAATTTATGAACAGAAACTAAATTTCAGAACTGAAACATGAGGATTATGAACATCGTTTTCAACGCAGAAATTAAATATCAGCAATATGCAAAACTCAGAAAATATTAGACACAAATATTTTCGGTCTAACTTCGACCCTGGAAAAACCCACAAGGGGAAA
>ML807262.1:124988-143257 GCA_009831015.1 Picea engelmannii
CCAAAACTCTGCTAAGATTGTATGGACTGTACGGAAATACACTCAGAAATATATTACAGCAGTTACCTCAATTTCTGTTCCAACAAATGTTATTCGGCAGCCTTGGAATGCATGCCAATACTCTCAGAAATTGCAGCTGCTGTTTCTTTTCAATTTCTGTGCACATCACATGCTGTATGACCTCCACAAATCCATACGGTACGGCCTATTCTTCCTTGCTGTCTGAAATACGTACTTCTCTTTACTTTGGGATGCGTTCTCTCCTTCAACAAATGCTGTCTCTTTTCTCAGCTCAACCTCTCTCTTGCTCTCTCTTGTTCTCTCAACAAGAATGCTGCAACTTTCTTGTTCTTGGCATCTCAGCAGAAACCTCTTGGCATCTCACCAAGAATCTCTTGCTCTCTCAACAAGACTGTTGCTGCTTCTTCTTCTCTTGCTCTTGGCATCTCACCAAAAATCCTCTTGGCCTCTCACCAAGATTTCTTCAACTTCTTGTTCTTGGCATCTCACCAAGAACCTCTTGGCATCTCACCAAGAGTCTCTTTTCTTCTTCACCAAGAATGGGTGCGCCCACTTGCCTTAATCAATCTCATGAGGGAAGGTGAGGAGTTTTCTAATCTAACGGTTGATATTAGATCAGATGGGTGGCTGATATTTGGTGTCTCTTCACTCACCCTCACTTTAATCATAAAGTTATCTTTTAATTTGCATCTCACAAATTAATTTGACTAAGACCCATATTCGGCAATTTCTCCCCCTTAGGCACCTAGGGAAGAGAAACACTTGCCTTGGTACTTTATTTTAATTTAAAAATTTAACACTTCATTGATTGATTTCCACTTGACATATATCATTCTCATCAAGGAAAATACATATACATTTGTTCATCAATCAATCAAGATTATCAAACAATGACATCAATCAATCAAATCATTGGCATCAATGACAACATGATCCAATAGGTACACAAGTCCAATGCAACACAAAAAGTGAGTCATGTTAAATGTAAATTCTATTATGTAGATAACATTAAGAATCATTCTCCAAATTGTCAATAACTCATATAATTGATAAAATTTTCCAATTTTAGGTATGGGAGGCTCATCATTAGCCCTTATTACATGTGCCAATACAGTAGAAGAGAATTATTTCCCAATAAATCCACCAGGGAGCATGCATAATCCTAGATGGTATGATTGGGGGTGTAACTTCATGAGTGGTATGCATTGTCCTGTGAGGTTATGTAAAATATTCATCCACATGAGAACCTTTGTAATGAGGGAGTGCTTATGCAATGATTTTCCATTTCCTCGACATTATGTCTTTCCAAATCCCTTTTTTGTATTTTTCTTTATTCATTTAACCTTTTCTTTCTTTTTACATTTGTTTTAATTCAATTAGTCCTTTTTAGATATGCATTCATTGCATACAACTTGAGGTTATGGCCTCATAACTGAGGGGCATTTACCATGACTTATTTCTTTTGGTTCTTTGTTATTTCTTTTCTTTTCATTTTTATTTTGTTGAACTTATGCTTATATTAAGAGGGGGCGTGAATCAATATAAGATAATTTTTACTTTACTTAACCAATAATCAATTAATCATTAGCTGAGAAAAAATAATCACATATAAACTCAAATCACCATGTATATATTTTAACGTGGAAACCCTTGCAGGAGAAAAACACAAAAAATTATTTTTATAAATGTTTGTAGGCACCAACCTACTAGAGACACCAATATCCTTAGTTGAGCAACAACTCAGCAAGTTATAAGCACCAGCCTACTAGTGACACCAATATCCTCAACTGAGCACCAACTCAACAAGATGTAGGAACCAACCTACTTGAGACACAAAATCCCCTCAGCTAAGCACTAACTCAATAAAATATCACCAATACAAGATCTTAATACACAAAGTACTTCTGACTTCACATGCATGCATCATTCCATAGACAGTCCTTCAAACCCTAGCAAGCCTCATAACATCATTCCCAGAATGTAATTACTGATAAAAACATCCACTCATAGGAACATCCATTCACAACAACATCAACTCATGACAACATCACAACCTTATAGCATACCTTAAGAATAAGAAATACCTTTCCTTAGACTTCTCTTGCACACCTCTAGATCCTCCTCGAACTTGATATGTTTCTTGGTTTATTTAAAAATAAAAAATTCCATCCTATATTTATAGTAATTTTGTCCCCACTTTCCGAGCTGACCTCAATTTTCTAGCTGGGTTGTTAGACATAAAAAATTGTATCTCCTCATTCCTAGGGAGTTTTAGGGACTTCCATATATTGTTCGAAAGGTATCAGAATAATGTTTCCAACCATGTAATGTATGCTCTCGTTTGAGTTAGGTATGTAGGGTAAAAATTACTTCAAAAATATGGTATTCAAATTTACCATAAAAAATACAAAAGTAACACTTTCAACAATTTCCATATTGCAATATTTGTCTTGGACATATGTAGGAACCCCAAGTCTTGGACATCAATGAAAGAAATATTTCTAACAATCTCCCAATTTTTCATTGATGGAAACATTTAGTCAATTCTTTAATACTCTCTCTATCTGCAACTCTCCTTGTGTCTATAAATCTTCCTATTTTGAAACTTCTCTTACTTTGACATCAATGGAAAAGGGCTCCTCCCCTTGAGATTTTTCTTCCCTTTATTAATGAAATGAGAGAAATATCACTCCCATACAATATTTTTCTCCTTTTACTTTTATCAAGTATGTATACATCTCTTGAGGTTATGTTTTCATTTTCCGCTAATATTAATAAAGATTATTTCATTATATCAGACCCTTTAGAATGAAATGTGATATTGTAACATTGATCACACATTTGGCTGACACTTATAATATTATTCTTTAACCCTTCAACATACAATAAATTTTGTATTTATCAAGACTAATGGTACCTTTTCCAACTATCGTTGAAGAAGCCTTATCCCCAAATATAACACTACCTTCTTTTTCCTTCTTCAAGGTAAGAAACTTGGTCTGGTCCCCTGTCATGTGTTTTCAACATCCAGTATCAATGTACCATTGGTTCCCTTCATTTTGAGCATAAAGTGAAATTCCACATTCTTCCTTCTTTGGTTCTTCTTGCTTCCTTTTTCACACTCTGTTGTATTCTTCTCTATTCTTCGCAAGAACATATTTTGTCTTGTTTTTTTTAGGAGACTTTACAATGCTACTTCTACAGTCACATTCTATGTGCCCATATTTATTGCACTTATAACATTCAATATTACGTAGAGAAGAAAATTAATTGTAGTTTCTATTTGCAAACCCATGAGAACTTATGGTTTTGTTGCTTACATAACCATCCTTTAAGGTTTTGTAAGAACCTCTATTTCTATCTCTTACATGATCGCTTATTGCATAAGCTCTACAATCTATTGCTTTATGACTAAAATTATTTCACGAAAAACAATATCCAAGAAAGAGATTTTGGTACTAGTTTGTGAAAGGCCTTTGTGGTAGAACAACTCTTCTGAACTCATTCTTTTTGTTCTTGTGATAAGAATCGAGTTTCTATTGGTCATCATTTCCTTTACTGTTGTTTCTTTCATTGTTGGTGGATACTTTGAGAATATTATCATATCTTTTACGATTTTCTTCATTTTATTTTTTCTTATGGCTTTATGACTTTAATGCTTGCATCTCCCTCGGCAATATTTTGTTTATCATCATAGTCGATACTTGTCTTCATGAATGGTGACCTTTGGAAACTGAGATTATTATCCAGGATTTCAGTACTCTTTCCAAAATTGAAACTTCTATTCAAACGATCATTTTTTCTTTAGTTCATTTCATAAGGAAACTATTTCATCTTCTATCTTCTCACAATTTTCTTCCTTTTCTTTTAGCTGGATTCTCACCACTTCTCCTATCCTCTTTTCCTCCTCTATTTGAGTCTTCATGATAATAATTTTCTTCTCTATTTCTTCAAGATCATGATCCTTCTTTTCATGTTTTTGCAATTACTTCTTCTTCTTTATAGTATATTCTCTCAATTTGTTTATTTCTTCTAAGGTAGTAACGAGTTCTACTCAAAAATTCACTTCCCCATCAATGTACTCTTCTTTGAAATTTAATTTTCTTTATCAACAATTTTGTTTTCCATGGTTATGGAAAGAGATTCTTCTTTATCATCATTATCTTCCCTTTCTTTGAATTTTTCAGATCCTCCTTTTAGCTTTCTCACAACTTGTGCTTCTTCTGTGTTTGACTCATAGCAGGAACAATAATTGGATTTCTCTTCATTAGATCTCTCTACATAAATTTTTTGTATCTTGTCCCAAATCATTACCTTAATAATCTCATAATCTAGTAGGTCACTCAAGATGACCTCTTTATTTTTCATTGTTTTCACTTGACTCCTTCCTAGCTTTATCTGTATAACCTATTGTGACTGATTCTGAAATATCAAACCCAAGGGCTTGTAACTATATCCTCATTATTATACTCTATGTTGCATAGTTTGTCCAATCAAACAAAGGATATCTTTTTGTAGGGATGCCTTTCTTACAATCCATGTGTTCTCAAGATTTTCCTTCCAGTGGTTAAACAGTTTCTAAAGGAACCCACTCTGATACCAATTTTTGAACTTATGATTATACTAAGAGGGGGGGTGAATCAATATAATATACTTTTTACTTTATTTAATAATTAATCAATAAATCATTATCTGAGAAACAATAATCACATATAAACTCAAATCACAATGCAATGAGTTAATGGTGGAAACTCTTGTGGGATAAAACCACAAAATAGAGTACCAACTCAACAATATTTAGGCACCAATCTACTTGAGACAAAAATATCCTCAACTAAGAACCAACTCAATAAGATATCATCAATACAAGATCTTCATACACATACTAATTACGACTTCGATTGCATGCTTCATTCCACAAACAACCCTTCAAACCCTAGCAAGCCTCATAGCACCATTCCTAGAATGTAACCACTAACAAAAACATCCAATCATGGAAAAATAAACTCACAACAACATCCATTCACAACAACATCATCTCACGACAACATCACAACCTCATAGCAGTGGACATGGAAGCATTGCAACCTCACGGCAACATCACAACCTTATAGCATACCTTGAGAATAAGAAATACCCAAAGAAAGTCTCTTAGAATTCTCTTGCACACCTCTAGATACCAAAGAGACACCCTAGTTCCTTTAGCACAACTCATAATTGATATCTTACTTGGTTGATCTAAAAATTCAAAAATACATCCTATATTTATAGTAATTTTGTCTCCACTTTTCGAGCCGACCTCAATTTTCTGGCTGAGTTGTCGAACATAAAAATTCGTATATCCTAATTCCTAGGGAGTTAGAGGGACTTCCATATACCATTGGAAAAGTATCGAAATAAGATTTACAACCATGTAACTTATTCTCACATTTGAGTTAGGTGTGTATGGTAAAATATCCTTTATATATAGGGTATTCAAACTGACAATAAAAAATAAAAAAGTAATACTTTCAACAATATCAATATTGAAATCTTTGTCTTAGAAATTTGTAGGATCTCCTTGTCTTTCACATCAATGAAAAAAATATTTCCAACAATCTCCCCCTTTGTCATTCATGGAAAGCCTTAGTCAATTTTGTAATACTCCCCCTGTCAACAACTTTCCTTGTGTTTGTAGTTCTTCCTTTGTTTTCAACTTCTCTTGATTTGACATCAATGGAAAAGGGGTGCTTCCATTTATTGACGATATGAGAGATATATCACTCCCACAAAAATAAATTCTCCTTTGAATTTATCGAGTATGTATACATCTCTTGAGGTTATGTTTTCGTTTTCCACTAATATTCCTGAAGCTTCTTTCCTTATCTCACACCCTTTAGAATGAAATGTGAGAATTTAACATCGATCACACATTTGGATGAAACTTAAAAGATTACACTTTAACACTTCAACATACAATACATTATATGTCTTATTCTTTCCATTATCAAGACTAACAATACATTTTCCAACTATCCTTGCAGAAACCTTATATCCAAAAGTAACACTGCCTCCTTTTTCTTCCTTCAAGGTAAGAAACTTGGTATGATCCCCTGTCATTTTTTTTGAACATCCACTATCAATAAACCATTGGTTCCCTTCATTTTGAGCATAAAGTGCAAATACACATTCTTCCTTCTTATGTTCTTCTTGTTTCCGTATTCTTCTCTATGCTTGGTAAGAATATCTTATTCCCTTTTTTTAGGAGACTTTACCGTGTTTCTTCTAAATTCATGTGTTATGTGCCCATAGTTATTGCACTTATAAGATTTAGTATTAAGTAGAGAATAAAATGAATTGTGGTTTTTGTTTGCAAATCCATGAGAACTTATCGGTTTGTTGCTCACATAATCATCCTTTGAGATTTTGTAAGAACCTCTATTTCTATCTCTCACAAGATTATTTCTTGCATAAGCTCTACAATAGATTTATTTATGAAAAAAATCGTTTCATGAAAAACAATATCCAAGAAAGATATTTTGGTATCGGTTTGTGAAAGGTCTTTGTGGTGGAACAACTCTTCTAAATGCATTCTTGTTTTTCTTGTGAGAAGAATCAGGTTTATGTTGGTCATCACTTTATTTCTTGTTGTTGCTTTCATTGTTGGTGGTTCCTTTGAGAATATTAGCATAAATTTTATAATTTTCTTAATTTTCTTTTTTTATGGCTTTGTGACTTTAATGATTTCATCTCCCTTGATGGTATTTTGTTTATATTCATAGCCGAGACATGTCTTGATGAATGGTGACCTTTGGAAACTGAGAATATTATCCAATATTTTAGTACTCTTTCCAAACTTCAAGCTTATATTCAATCGATTAATTGTTTTCTCTAGTTCCTTTCTTAAGGAAACTATTTTAGGTTCTAGCTTCTTGCAATTTTCTTCATTTTCTTTCAGCTAGCTTCGAGCACCACTTCTTCCATCTTATTTGCCTCTTCTAGTTGAGTATTCAAGATAATTGTTGTCTTCTCTGATTATTCAAGATCATGATCCTTCTTTTCATGTTTATTCAATTGCTTCTTCTGCTTTATATTCTCTTCCCTCCATCTATCTATTTCTTATAAGGCACTAATGAGTTCTACTTCAATATTTACTTCACCGTCAATGTCTTCTTCTTAATCTTCATTTTCTTAATCAATGGGTTTTTTTCCATGGTTATGGAGAGATATTCTTCTTTATCATCTTTATCTTCCCTTTCTTTGAATTTTCCACATCCTCTTTTTATCTTTCTCACAACTTGTGCTTCTTCTATCTCTGACTCATATCAGTAACAATAATCAGATTTATATTCATTGGATCTCTCTTCATAAATGTTTTTTATATTGTCCCAAATCTGTTTATCTATTGTACACTTCATTACCTTGACAATATCAGAATCTGGTAGGCCAATCAAGATGACATCCATTATTTTTTCATTGCTTTCACTTGACTTCTTCCCAACTTTATTTGTATAACCTGTTGTGACTGATTCCCAAATATCAAACCCAAGGGCCTGCACATATATCATCATTATTATACTCTATGTTGCATAGTTTGTTCCATCAAACAAAGGAGTTGTATTTGTAGGGAGACCTTCCTTACAATCCATATGTTCTCAATATTTGTCTTCTAGTGTTTAAACTATTTCTGAAGGAGCCCACTCCGATACCAATTGTTGAACTTATGCGTATACTCTAGGGGGTGAATGAGTATAAGATACTTTTTACTTTATTTAATCATTCATCAATAAATCATTAAAAAAGAAACAATAATCACATATAAACTCAAATCAGAATGCACAGTGTTTAACATGGAAACCCTTCTGGGAGAAAACCACAATTTTTGTTTTTTATAAATGTATGTAGGCACCAACCTACGGTTAAAAATATTGTAGGAAAAAACCTACCGCATACACCAATATCCTTAGTTGAGCACCAAATCAGCAAGATGTAGGCACCAACCTACTAGAGACACCAATCTTATCAACTGATCACCAACTCAACAACATGTAGGCACCAACCTAATAGACACACCAATCTCCTCATCTGAGCACCAACTCAGTACGATATCACCAATACAAGATATTCATACACATAGTGTTGCTTCATTCCAAAGTAAATACTTCAAACCCTATCAAGCCTCATAAAATCACTCCCATAATGTAATCACTAATGGAAACATCCACTGAAAACAACATCCACTCATAGAAACATCCATTCACAGCAACATAAACTCACGACAACATCACAACCCTATAGCATACCTTGAGAATAAGGAATACCCAAAGAAATTCTCTTAGACTTCTCTTGCACACCTCTAGATCCCAAAGAGACACCCTAGTTCCTTTAGAGCACCTCAGACTTGATCGCTTTCTTAGTTGATCTAAAAATTAGAAAAATCATTCTATATATATAGTAATCATGTCTCCACTTTCAAGGCCGACCTTAATTTTCTGGTTGGGTTGTCGAACGTAAAAATTCATATCTCCTCATTCCAAGGGAATTAGAGGGACTTCCATATACTGTTGGAAAATTATTGGAATAATATTTCTGAACATGTAACTTGTGCTTCAATTTGAGTTAGGTATGTAGGGTAAAAATTCCTTCAAATATAGGATATTCAAAATGACCATAAAAAATCCAAAAGTAATACTTTCAACAATATCCATCTTGCAATATTTGTCTTGGACATTTGTAGGTATTGTAATATGTATCTTGGACATTTATAGGCTCTCCCTATCCTTTAAGTCAATGAAAATAATATTTCCAACAACTTTGCATTTTGATTTTGGTATATTTCTCTTTTAATTTTATTTTTTCAATTAATATACATAAACCTTGAGAATTCAATCTCCTTCTTCTCATGGGATTATGAATAATGGACCTATATGTGTGACATATAAATACCAAACCAAAATTGGGAATAACGGGAAAGTGGGAAATATAGAGAATTTTATGCAAGTATTGGGACATGGACATGTTACCCCTCTCAAATCCCCCCAATAATACAACTTTTCCTAGCAACGAAAACACTTATCTAGATAATGATGATGAACACCAAGGTGAAACAAGGAAAAAGGCATAAATTTAGAGCATCATGATCCACTATCCAAATAAAAGCATGGTCACTATTTTCATGTTAAATACATAAGGAATTAACACTTAATATGAAACAAGGTACCTCATGTAATTTCAAGCACCATAATCATCCAATGTGAGTGAGATGAGCATAATGTAGAAAGCATCACCAATCAACTATCTGTCGAGAATCATGGATCTAGTCTATGGGACTATTGTCTATGATATGGATGATAGAAGAAAAAATATCCTCTAGTTACCCTTATATGTGAGGGGGTGACATGTAGCTCCAACATGGAGACACATGCTCACTATAGAGTGCATTATAACCTCAGAAATATATGGAACTCCAATACCACACATGTTGGAGAAATTTCTATTTTTGGCACACTAGTTCAATGGGAGTTAACTGACTAGTTCTATTTTAGATCATCACTATTATGTTATTATGCATGCATGTATTCTTCTATTATGAAATGATATGTCCTATATATGAGTGTATTCCACTAATTTATTGTATCATATTGATCTTCATCTATGTATCAATCATCAGGTCATTGGAGCAATGCGAATATATTTTCTCATTCTTCCATATTGAATATTTCTTCCTTTATTAATAAGCTTTGTTTGTACTTTCTTTATCTAGATTTCCTATTCAGGTTTCAATGAAACATTGACATGGTATCATAGCTACGTTGCTTGGATCAAGCCAGACAAGCCAAAGAATAACGAAAATTGAAGTTTCGGTGAGCAAAATCTGTGGTCATACCTTTTGATAGTGATTTCTCCCAAAATATTAATTTTTTGAGGAAATGTCTCATGTAATAAGTAAATCGACCCATTATGCAAGTGTGTTTTCAATCATTTCGTGAAATGATTCATCATTTGCTTAGAAAGGAAGTCGGAAGATCACCTCCTGAAACTGATATGAATATGTCGTCATACCTTTCTAAAGTAATTTCTCCCAAAATATTAACTTTTTGAGGAAACGACTCGCAAAAGAAGTAAATATACCCATTATGCAAGTGGTTTTTCAATCGTTTGGAGAAATTCCTCACCGTTTTCTCAGAAAGTAAGTCGGAAGATCGCCTCCTGAAACTGATAGGAACTTTTACTTAAAGTGTCATTTATGTAGTGATTTCTCAGTTTTTCACTTGCAGATTGAGAGCAAAATTTTAGGGGTTCTCACACATAGTGAGAGAGATGGATACGACACCTATTCTACAGTAAAACTTGGTGGTGATATTCACACCATACAATTATTTTTATTTGAATCTAAAGGAATAATTCCAACTCAGAAGGAAAGGACTCTACAACTTGACGATGGGGACATAAACAAAACCTACATCAGCAATTGAGAAGATGAGATGGGAGAACTGAAAGGATGAAGGCACATTAATTCTTCATGAATTGATTCCAAATTATCTATGGTTTCATGTTTCCTCATGAAAGACTCCAAATGAGATCTGGACCACCTTAGAAAGTTTGTTTGGAAAGCGAGATGATATGAGAGGTCATATGATTGAGGTAGAGTTGAATACTTTGGATCTTAAAAGTTTTGATAATATACATGATTTCTTTACTAAGTTTAAATCTTTGATATTGATCTTAGCAACTTGTGTTATTGATAATTCTAAACAAGTGGACCAACTTATTCTAATAATCTTGGCCAAGCTAGGACCATAATATGATGTCTATGTTTCCACTTTCCATTTAGGAAGGTATCTCATGGGAACAAATTGGAATATTCCTACCATGGATCAGTTCATTTATTCTCTCACACATGAGTAGGAAAAACTCATTCAGATGAGCCTAATCAAGGATCCAATAGCACATGCACTCTCCATGCATGATGGAAAATGATTATCCAAACATAATGGGAAGGAGAAATAGAATGAGAAGAAGGGATATTCCAAACCCTTTAAGGATTCTTCAGGTTCCAAAGACTCTTCAGATTCTAGGAAGAAGAAGAAGGGAAAGCAGTTCACTTACTGCAATAAACCGAATCATGAAGAATCCACATGCATGAAGAAACAAATCGATCTTATGGAACAAGAACTTCAACAAAACAACCTTGGAAACTTCATTCCAGAGGGAGTCAAGAAGAATAAGGAAGAAGATATTGTGTCTAAGAAGGTAATCATCATTCTCTTGTTGCAATTAATTCCTCATCCAATTCATGGATTATAGATTCTTGCGCATCACCACATATGGAAGAAAAAGAGGAAGTTTTTAATTCTTTCAGCTCATTCTTTGGACCCCCTTTTCTGATGGGGGATGATACTCTAGTAGCACTAGCAGGAGAGGGGAGAGTGGAACTCCATACTGGCAGTTTTTAGAATGTTTTACATGTTCCAAAGATTTCTATTAATCTTCTCTCAGTTTATCAAATCACTCAGAAAGGTAAAAAGGTTGAATTTACATCAGATGCAATTTTAGTAATTGACATGCATGACAATTCCATCATTGAAATTGGTGAGGTGGATCACAAGTCAAGGTTGTATAAATTCACTAAATTTTCTGACAGTGGCTCATATTTTCTACTTACACATAAGGATAGTACTTTGCATGCACCTCCAGTGCAACATGCATATACTCTTCTTCTTCCATCAGTTACAGACATCCGATATGATTCCATACACTCAGATTATGTACATGGAAATAAGAAGGCAGTATAGCCAGATAAGAAGTCGACACTGAATATTTAGCAGATGCCCAAGAAGGAACAATTCACACTTCAAGAAATAGGTATCCTTACATGGAATCCATTGGATTCAAGGAGGACTCGATCTCAACATGAGGAGCCTTCTCATGTACTTTCATCTTTAGAACCTGTGATGCCCATGCATTTCTATATGGTTCAATATATTGATCTATAGACCTACAATAAGGTTGTGGGGAATCCATGAAGAAGGAGTGTGAGTCACTCCTAAAGAATCATACTTGGCATCTGGTTCCACTTCCACTAGAAAGGAATATTTTCAGGTGCAGATGGGTCCACAAGATCAAGAGGTACAAGTCCCTACAGGTTTCCAAAGGACTTCATCATATCCATAAATATTTCTACATCTTCATGAAGACTTTCAGTGAGCAGAAGTTTTAGAATTTGCAGGATCGTCTTGTAGTGAATAACATAGTTGTGTAGTAGCTGTCATTTTCTTCTTTTGATGCATTGTATTTGAAGGGGGGTTTTGTTCCCACGTGGTTTTCCCTGTTTCCGCATTTTTATTCAGTGTTCATTAGTTGCATTTTACATGAGTACCTAATATGGCCTAGTATCCGAGACTCATTTTTTACTCCATGGTAATGTTCAGGGGGGGGGGTGTTGGAGAATTTTCTATCTTCGGTACACTAGTTTAATGGAAGTTAATTGACTAGTTCTATTTTAGACTTTCTATTTTAGATCATCACTATTATTTTAGTATGCATGCATGCATTCTGCTATTATGGAATGTTATGTCCTATATATGAGTTTATTCCACTCATTCATTGCATCATATTGATCATATTGATCATCATCTATGTATCAATCATCATCTCATTGAAGTAGTGTGAATATATTTTCTCATTCTTACATATTGAATCTTTCTTCCTATCTTGATAAGCTTTGTTTGTACTTTCTTTATCTAGGTCTCTTGTGCAGGTTTCGATGAAACATTGACAACACATGCACACACTAGGGGAGTCATATTCCATTGCCCTTTGTTGCTAATGGTTTTATTGTGAGATGTAGTAGGATTTTTAGATTGATCCAGAGTGTAGGTCAAGACTAAATCAAAATGAAACTACCTATAAATCCATAAAGTCAAGTGATAACTGAAAACAAGCAAGTAAATAAATCACAATAAAGATGCATAGAGGAAATACACAAAATTTTATATAACTATCCTTCTCTACTTGTCACAAGAAAAGGACATGCTAGGTAAAATCATACAACCTCCCTAGCATATCATCGATGACAAAATTTCTACCCTTATTCTTAGTTATGAACCAAAACAAGGATATATCAAGTTTAAAGTGATCATGAGATGGTACAAATATTACATAATGAACAAACATAGAATTCAACTTGTGTTTATGAATAAGAGAAACAAAATTATGCCAAGATTGGCATGTGCATATACAAGATTAATTCTCTATCCATTTTTTAATGGGGCTACAATATAATAATGATGGATCATCATTGCTTCAAGCAAGGCCCTTGTGATATAACCCTTACATATCATAAGTTTGATTCACATACTTCGAGAAATTTCCACCTTGGATTTCATGTATGATGTCACTCCCCAAGGCTTGAGATATAATCATAGGAGATATGAAAAATAACTCATGGTTACATGAAAAATATGTGGATGAAAAATAGGGTGTAAATTCAAATATTGAAAAAAACAATTTCTTCCAACTTAGCGTGTGTTTCCCTTCTATGTATAGATGGAGACATTTACAACAAAGCATAAGTTGAAAAAATAATTCCCCATATTTATTTTATCACCAAAAACATAATTCCCAATTGTATCTCCAATGAGTTATTGATGAAATGACGAAGAAAAATATGCCTGGGAATTTATGCTATGAAATACTTGTTTCCCTATATGAATCCTATACCCATAAGAGTACTCTAATTCTCATTTGACATATGAATATTCACCAAAATCATAGCATAGGGGTGGCTGAAAATTTTTCAAATTTTTACCTTCATAAAAGAATTCCAAGCACGCAAAAGAATGTGTATCACAACCCATACAATATTGTTGATTTCCATGTGAAAGTTGTAATAAATCATCCCTATATGGTTGAAACAAATCTATAAAAATATCCTCTTCATGTTACCAAAACTGAGCATCATCAGTGTACATATATGGCTTGAAGTGATCACGAATTTTTTTGAGAATGATGATTGTTTCAAAGGAAAAAAAAATTCACTCTTGACACTAGAATCATCTTTAGTGTCATAAATAGGATCCTATTCAAAATGAAAAAATATCCTATCCAATTTATGCCTTTCAATATGTATAAGTACATCAATGTTTTCAATATTATAATCATCATGTTCTTCATCAAACAAGAAATTCATCAAATCCAATGGTTTCCCTAAAAACTCTTCACTTTCCAAATCATCAAAGATGCATCACAAAACTCAAAAAATTTGAGGGGAGTACAACTTCACACACCCTTGTATTCATGTAAAGGAGATATATAAACTTGGATTCCCTCATCTCCATTAAATGGAGGATAAAATACCTTCTCAAACTCACCATTACTTAAGGTCTTTTCTTCAAATTCAATATTCTCAAAATCATAACGATAAAGATAATTAAATTTTAAATTTTGAGAAGATCTAAGGCTTACCAAATTATCATCTTCATGAAGAGGAGTGCTCTCTCCAACAGGGTATTCTTCATGGAATTAATCATCAAAATGATGTGATTCATCAAAATATTCTTCTTCAATGGATTCATGGGGTGTCTCTCGCTCTTATTCAAATGTTTGATAACTTCCTTCATCTTCATGATTTTAATTTTATAGGCCTTCAATGGAAAACTGGAGTGTTTGATATTTGAATTCCTCATCAAAATATTCATGTATGGAATGATGAAGTTCTTCATTAATAAGCTCATTGTATTCAAGGTGATATTCATCAACATGCCCCTCATGTGCTTTATCTTTGATTGCCTCAAAAGGAGATTTTTCTTCAATTTCAACAATATAATGACCATCAAACTCCTAGAGCATTGTGGCATGCCTCTTCCCAAGTGTAATGAATATTCAAGGAAGCATCTCTCCATATCAGCCTACTTTTCCCTATTTTGTTCATATTCAAAATACAAATATGGTCTCTTTTATTCAATGGTGGTTTCATGATCTTGAATAAGGTTAGAGCAGAATTCTTCTTCTTGAAGTGTTGTCTCAAGATCCTAAAGAGTGTCTTCGTACCTATAAAATACAAGGGCCCAACTCTTGAGAAATATTTCAAAAAAATCTACAGTAGAAGATATTCCCTTCCTTTGTCTTACCTTCAGAGAGTATGCAAATAGTCTCAACAACAGATATTCATGTATCACATTGATTTATGAAGTATACTTCATGAATTTTACAACATGAGAAGTGGTCAAAATAGTGTCACCATCAAATATTGGACAATTGTTGGAGTTATTTCACACACACCTAGGATTTATTTTTCCTAAGGTTTTTCCTTGTTTATTAGTCATAATTAGTCATTATCCAGTCTCTTATATTTTAGGGGAGAATATTCCACCTGGAGAATATTCTCATTCAGTTGACACTTCAGTTTGACTAGTTGAGTTGAGTTTAGATGCTGCATTGGTTTTGTCACCATGAAACATTGGGATCATCACCATGTTAATTCGACCTTGCCTTGGTATCATCACTAGACTGGTGCATTACCCTTTATTCCCTGAGTTAAATCCTCACTACTCTGTTCAGTCAGCTAATGGAAGACTAGTTGACTAGTTAACTCAACTAGGTGGCAGTTCACTCCGTAACTACCTAAGAGATTAGACTAGGTGGAAGTTCACTCCCATAACTGATGGTGTGTGTCCAGGTCACTATAGACCACAACTATGGCGCATTGGATCTCCTCCAGTGCCCACTCATTGAGTTATACAGAGTATATCGTGTGTAAATTATTCATTATTCATAACGGTTAATGAGAATTATTCTATTATTTCTCTCCTTCTTATTCTTTCTCAAATTCTCTCTGCAAATGTGTGTATTATTGTTTAGCTAGATCTATTATGTGCAGGTTCAACACATTTACAACAATATTCCAAACAATATGGAGAACATTGATTTGGGTACTCATGAATCTTCTTGACATCAATAGATCTATATACTTCATGAAATTCCCATGCAACCATTTTTCATCACATGCAATTTTACAACATGAGATATTAAATCTAATAACAAATGCAATTATGTACCTTCTCAAAAAACAAAACTATGGATTCACCAAGGTGAATCTTCAATACCTTCACAATGATGCTTGTTTAACCATACAAGGACAAAGTCTTCCAAATTTTCATACGGAAAAGGGCTTCATCCCTCAATGGAGTCACCAGATGAGTAAAATTAGATAAGGATTTGTTTTCTACTCATCAAGAAAGGTGGAAGAATATAATTCATACATCTAATGAGAATGACTCAATTCTCCCTTGCAACAATTCCAAAATGTTACCACTCAATTTTGCACGCTAGTGCAAAGCCTTCACAATGTACATGATGAGTGGAACATTAGAAGTGTTTCCACTATCATCTAGACAAAAATTTCCCTAGTTTTAGTGAAGGATGGATCCAACACAAGGGAGGCTTCCCTAGTAGCCTCTATGAAATTCACAGAGAACCTAGCTAGAGAAATTCACACAAGCTTGCAAAAAGAAGTAGAGATAAAGAAGCAATAATGAGAGAGAATTGAGAATTAATGTGAAAATTGTATTACACGAGTGAGTAATAAATACATGAAAAATCCCCAATAATAGGTCAATGTTCCATAGATAATTTCATGACCAAGATAATTTACCTTAGTAGTGATCTAGAGTGAAGTATACACTCACTAACAGAGACCAGAGTTTAACTGCCACCTAGTATGACTCAATTGTCAAAAAAATCAATAGTTAACAGAGTACACATGTTTGGAGAAGAGAGAAGAGCATGCATTATGCACCCTCCTTCTCTTAAGCATGAAAAAATAAATTGTTGCATGAATACTTTGACCTCCACTAGTTTAATTGAACTCTCCATTAGTTTAACTGAAGTCAAACTAAAGAGTGAGGTGCCCCTATTTTATAGGATGCATCCTATTTTTTAGGAGATATGTTCCGCATAGAATGTTCCATCTCTATATAGCGCTCTCAATCTTATACTATCAAACTTAGGAATATTAATCACTATGTGAGTGAGGTGAGTGTGTAATATCTCCAATAGCCTCTATTGTTCCTAAGGAAAGACACAATGAAGTGTAAGGTATCCTATGTAGCTACCTAAATTACCACTGATTTATTATGATATACAAGTCAAATAATAGGTGGATACTTCAAGGTAAATTTTTATATTTAAGAAATTCAATTCTAGAAATGTTTTAGAGGGTTTATCATGTAATTATTAAAAATGTCCCCAAAACAACAAAAATCTAAAAAATCCCCCATGTTTTCATAAAACTTGTAATAAAGATAAGCAAATTGTAGAATAAAACAAGTTATGACAACAATACAATTCATCCCCTTAAATAGATTGTAATCAAGTGAAATTTAGGGATAAAACTAGGGTTTTAAGTAACTTTTTAATTCTACAAATTTCAGATCTTTTAACAACCCAAAAAGACCAAGACATCCAACCCTAAAATAGATGCAATAAAGACTAGATAGGGAAAGGTTTCAAAAAAATGATTTTTAGGTAAAAAATATGTGAGGAAAACCTATATATCTAGGTTTTGATGGTTGAAAACTAAATATAAGATGTTAAAACCCTAGATTTAGCCAAAAAAGGAAACAAAATTTGAATTTTAGAATTTATGATTGACTAGATGGAAGGAGACTAGTGCCTACTACTTTTGGGGGCATATGAGATCAACTAAGGATTCCCTTGAGAGGATGTAAGTAGATATACAGTGATATCTAGGGTTTTCCACTAAAAACCCTAGAAATTAAAATACACATGGTGCCTTGCAAACTTCATGATAGTTCAAGGGAAGATACTCCACTAGTAATCATCCAAGAGTTATGAAGAGAGTGTGCAAACATCACTAGATAAGTACAACTACGCTTAAAATCATTCATAAACAGCATCCATAATATCAAGTGATACCACTTACTCAATAAATTGATTTATCTTGAAAACCCTAGCCAAGAGAATCCATGAAATTTTTAAAAGAATCCACTATACATCATCCTCAATAAGACTCTCTAGTTATCCATCCATAGAAAATATAGAACATAAGAAGTAGACAAGAAATGTTCTCTATAAAATCTAGTAGTGACTTGTTGATACTGAGAGGGGGGTGAATTAGTATCAAGTACAATTTAAAACCTTTTTCAACTTATACTTAAAACATTCAACTATATCCAATGAGAAATGAACAATAGTATAAGAGTTACACCAATACACCACAATACACCATGCACAATATATGAGAAATA
>ML807262.1:148479-163827 GCA_009831015.1 Picea engelmannii
CTTCAGGACTGGTCACAAACCCTATCTTCCACAGAGTGTATCTCCATAATTATAGTGAATCAAGAGCTGAAATTTTTACCAGAGGTACCTTGATATGTCTTCTCAATACCATAGCGATTTCACCATCTGAATCGTTCTAGAAAACAAGTTATAGAAAAACTGGTAAGATGACCTGAAAATAACATACCTTAGAACACATCACCAAAAGACTTCATCCTCCCTTGAAATCCGGCCTTCTTTTACTTCTTATTTCCTCTGAAATTCGACTTGTATCAAAACGAATGTATAATGATGTTTAATTATACCATTTATGTCACTTCCTTTTAACATTAGGGCTGACCTGACACTTTCTTATTTTGTAATTTGTTTCTTTAATTATCTTCAGGGCCTACATGTACATTCTTCTTTAATTCACTTTGTCATCTTCAAAAATTCATTTTTCCTCAACCATGAGGATCCATGTGACGTGGCATATACCACCAGAAACAACATGATGTATACTATCCATCCATGGGTGTTGTATCTGCATGTGCATTTTCCTTCATGTCCAAATACCTTCATCAATCTTGTGGTCCAAAACCCATGACTAGGGTTGACATCAATGACAACAACCAATCTTCCAACATGACTCACAAATGAGAAGTGCTTCTCGATTTATATGAGAGAACTAGCACCCTTCTCAGTAAAATAACAATATTTTCCTAACATAAGCCTAAGAAAATACAAAATTTATTTATCTCTTTACCAATCCTAGAGATAAGGTCACAATACATAAAATATCCATGATACAAGGGTGGATAGGTCAAAATACCACCAATGATTCTCCCATTATGAAGTAAAGTTCTCAAATGCTAATATCTCTCCCACAAATTCATTCCCAAAGTCACATGTGTGAAACATGTGACTCTTCCAAGGGTGTATGTCTCACTTAAATGATGTCAAGGGTCATGTGTAGGGGATCCAAAGTAAATCATTCCCTCCAAAGTGTGCAATGGTTCATCCTCCAAGTGTCAAATCATCTCTAAAAGGTGCAACATACCCTAAAAAATATGCCATATCCCCACAAAAAAGGTGCCACACCTCCTAAAAATGGTGCCACATCCCTTCAAAAGGTTCTAGGTCATCTCTGCAAGGTGTGACATCCCTAGAGAAACACAATGACCTCCATCAAGTGTCAAACAACCTCCATAAAGTGTGAAATATGGTCTCCTCAATGTCCTCCATAATAAGTGGAATTTCCTTCATCAAGTGTACAAGGGGATTCCTCAACATCCTCCAAAGAACCAAGGCTCATAACCATGCAAATTACATCATCCAAAGAGGCATTCACGTGACCCAATGTAGCCATCAATCTGGGGGCATGTATGCAAGTCCAATGCAACATAAATCATGATTTGTGTCAAATGTAAATTCCATTAGGTATATAACATTAATCATCATGTTAAAACTTCACAATAAATCATATAATTCATATAATTTTCCAATTTTAGGTATGGGAGGGTCATCATCAACCCTTGTTACATGTGCTAACACCCAAGAAAAGAATTACTTCCCGTGAATCCCATCAAGGAGAATGTGTAATTATAGAAGGTATGGTTTGTAGTTTAATTGCATGAGTGGTATGCATAGTCATTTGAGGTTATGTAATATATTCATCCACATGAGCACTTTTGCAATGAGAGAGTGCTTATACAATGAGTTTTCCTTTCCTCAACACTATGTCTTTCCAAACCCATTTTTTGCATTTTTGTTTATTCATTTAACCTTTCCTTTCTTTTATCCTTTGTTTCACTTCATTTATGATTTTTTAGATATGCATTCATTTCATGGGACTTGGGGTGATGGCCTCATATAGAAGGGGAATTTCTCATGCTTTATTTCTTTTGGTTCTTTTCCATTTCTTTTCCTTTAATTTTGCTTTGCATTTTGATCTTAGAATATTTCTCTTTTCCTTCTTTTTTTATTAAGATACACCAACCTAAAGGATTAGAGCTCATTATTCTCATGGGATTATAGATCATCAATCTATATGTATGACATATGACCAACAACCTAGGATCACCGCAACCTTTTTTTATTCATCATCGACACACTATCTCCTCCATCCCCCTCACTAATATTTCATAATACCTATCCCTACATTTCCAACCTTTCCTCCACCCTATAAAATGACAATATGTTATATCAGTGTCTTATGCACTCTATCCATCTCCACAAATCTTTTATTTTCATTCCCTAGAACTGGTTCCTTCCTTTAGTCCACTGCACTCAACTAGCATCAAATCAGAACCCCGTAGTTGCAATGGGATCCCACAACAAAAAAGAGCTCTCAACACTCACACTCTCTCCAGGTATCCAAATCTCCCTTAGACAATAACAAAACTTGTATTCTTTTTACCAACAACCATTGAAACATAGTACCACTTCTAGTTATTAGGCATCATATAAGCTTCCCAATATCACCAACACCATCTCTTGTGGGAATAGTCAATAGGTATCCCTCTAGGCCCATTCAAATTTGGCACAAATCAAGAGAACTACTATCCACTATAGTGAACTATCATCCACTCAATATCCATCAAGATAGCCATCAATTTCTTCTACCACAGTGGTATCTATTGATGCAATCCCTCTTTCCAAGAAGTGTATAGCATAACCCTCTTTAGTTTTCTCTAATGTTCAACCTCACTTTTTTTATTCTCAGGTTCACCACCAACACACCATGACTAAAATTGTTCACTCATGGGACCAATACATATTCAATTTGTCTTCTCTAAACACTATCTCTTCATGGGATAATGTCTACTTACAACATGATCAAGGGAACCATACGAAGCATCACTCTCTTTTTGTATACTATCAGGAAGGAATGACACCTAAAAGAAGTAATAGATCATGGTTTATACCAACTACATCAACAGATTCATATGGAGGACCTAATTATTCTCTTAGGAATAAAGTGGTCGGGTGTTAGGCATTTATAAATGTGGGTATATAAAGTCATGATGTAGGATTACTCAGAGAGAATGAAAGAGAGTAATCACTAGCTATATCTAAGGTACAAAATATGTACACCATCATCAATTTATTCTTATCAACTCACCCTGTGATAACTCCTAATGGGACACATAATCTTTCCACCATACTAGCATATCACTTCCACATATTGGTTCTACTAACCATCCAAGGGGTCTTAGGAGGTGTTTTCAAGTCCTTATCAGGTGCCTCCCTTTCAACTACCTAACCTAACACATATCACTAACTCTCTGCATCAAACACACACTTAAACACGTTGGATGATCCCACGTAATTTTTGGTTGGGGTTTCACACATCTTATCACACTAATTTTCATGAAATTGGGGATAAACAACACTTTATTCCACATATGACACCACACTAGCACTTCTCAATCCTCCTCTCACCTCCAATGCATTTTTTTCTTTCCACCTTTTCATCACTATATCATTTATCTTTAAAATCACACAACTATTTTCATATACTTCTTTTCAACTCAAATATTATACATAGCTTTAGCAATGGATTTCATCAAATCATTTTGGTCTACCACATTGACACAACTCCTCTGTTGGAAATAATGAGAGGGGGGAGGGTGAATCAATATTACCCTTTTTTCAAAAATTAGAAATTACTTTGATATTTTATTAATTACCACAATAGATCAACAATGAACTTGTATTTAAAATCAATTATATAAATATAATTAACAGGAATTAAAAGGTTTTATAAAGAATAGTGAAGGACATCGATCCTTTTTAGATCTTCAACTCTAGGAGACACAAATCCCCTTCTTCATGGAACCAACCCTAGGAAGCACCAACTCCCTTGTATTTAGGGCACCGACCCTAGGAAGCACCAACTCCCTTGTCGAGTAAAAGATATGAAACCTTCCTTGCTCCTCCCTTCTACCCTCACTGCGTTAGTATCATCAATTCCTCTTCTTGGACTTTGTTTCTGTTTTGATCTTCTTATCTTGACTACATAGACACCTCTTCTTCATCATTTTTTGTTTCTTATATTGTCTTCCAATTGGTGTGAGATACGTAGCATTGTGTCTCTTTGTTTGACCCATTACACCTCTCCATTTAAATTAACAATAATAACATTTGTCTTTCCTTTATTGTTATTCATACATTATCATGAAATATTTTCAATTTAATGAGAGGGATTTCCATAAATTGATCACAGGTATGGATCGCTTCCTTTAACTCGATTCCATGCCTCTTTATTTAATTCTAAATTTAAATTGATCAAATCTAAGCTTTTTTATTAGCTTTCTAATGCATTGTATGTATTGGATTACTTAAGATAAATCAGGAAAAAACCTAAGTCCTATATGGCTCAACATTCCTTTTAGACCGAGATAAAATTCTTACTTTGTGTGTTAAATTTCACACAGAAACACTTCAGGGCCTCTATTCCATATGACCAAAGGAAGTGGCTAGGGGCTAATCAAAACATGTGTTTAATCATTTATCTAAATCAATGGTCGGGTTTTAATTTGTACATTGACATGGATGACTGTATTTTATTTCATAACTTCCTCCTTTAGGACTTCCAGCCTTTGCAGTCATTCAATCCTCCCGGAGTGAATTTCGTCGAAGTATATCGGACGACCAGTACTTAATTTGCAATTGAACGGAAAATTCTTGTTTACTTCAGGATTTTGGAGTTTCAAAACTTCGTCTTCTGCAGTTTTCCAACTCCTCAGGAGAAAATACCGTTGGAGTGATTATCAACACTTCCATGTTCTAATAACCTTCACAATTCCATGAGCTAGGACCATGGGCTTATTAATTTAAGCGATGTTCCTCTGGACTCTGGCCTTTGGGTGATTCCTCCTTTACAAGCATCCAATCTTCCAAAGTTTGAACTTACCGAAGTGGTTACCTATCAAAATGGTTAGCATGATTCCTGGAGCCAAAACAACGGTCTAACTTCAATCCTTACACTATCCTTCCATTGGATTAATCCAACGACTATGAATTAATCAACGTTGAGATGGATGGCTAGGATTATTTTGGAGTTAAACTTGCACGAGGGATAAATCTTATTCCAACCTATGAACCATAAACCGCCTATCCACGCATCATACACACATCATTTCGGAGCTTGGAAGGTTGGTTTTCCAAACCACTTTGGCTAACTTCTGAAATAGCTCATACTCGTTGATATGTATCTGAGATCAACGATCATGAATGGCTCATGTCCTCATCCTTTACCTATTCTTGATCAACGATCGAGAATGAATTTGAACTTTGATGCTTCGGACAGTTGTTGGTGGTAGAAACTAGTTTTCCCTGAAGGACATACTCCCAGAGTGACGTAACTTACTGACGTCACTGCTGATGTGGCATTGGCCGAGTGGTTTCCATGTGTCACTTATATTTGTGACTTAAATATACCTAAAATTCCAACTATACCTTGACAATTGTCACCATTTGAATGTGCCACATGTCCTTGCTTCGTGACTTCGAAGCTCCGGTCTTTGGGTGAACTTGCATGTTCTAAACCCTTTTTTCGCTGAAGTGGTCAATGTCGAAGTTGACCAGAATTGGACTTGCCTATCCTGATCCATCGGTCATCATGCATTATCTAGATCTGATGGTCCTTATTCACTTTGAAAATTCGGGGCTTCGACCTTCGAGTAATCTTACATATTATTTGCTTCTTTTCGTCAGAGTGGTTAGCGCCAGAGTTTATTGTTTCTGCGCAACCCTGATATGACAACTATCATTGATCGCGAAGTGATCTTTAGATATGAAGGCTTACTTTTACTTTAGAGCTTCATCTTCGACTAAAATTCCTTCATGCAAATTTCCTTCGGTTGATATTATCCGAAGTGGTCAATGTTGGGATGACCATGTGTACGTCATTTCTACAATCGACGGTCCATGACTCTTAGTAGTCGATCTGATAATATAGATCTCATGATATAAATCATTCCCAAATATTCAATAGACAACCATGTTTCTCCTCTTCTTTACGCAAGTTCCCTCTATGATCTGGCGGTCGACATTTGTCCCAAAAACTACATCAGCAGACAAGATTCCTCCTTGATTCTTTTGGACGTTTACTGTGGGGATTTCAATCCTGATAGCATTTGTGCAGTGTGTTCTCCCTTTTGAGCTTCGATTTAATGTTATTTTTCTCCATGTTTGACATCAATGACAATATCATACCACTGTGTCCAACATTCTCCCCCTTTGGCATTGATGGCAACCTTTTTCTTTTTGAAAATTTTTCTCTTATCAATTTCCTCCCCCTTTGACAGCAACGGAAGAGGGGATATTTCTTCTCTCCCCCTGACCATGTGCCCCTTATAATATGATTTTTATGGTTTTTAATGAGATTTTGAATTACTCCTAATTTATGTCGAAGATTTTCAAAAGTACCCCAGGGCAAAGGTTTTGTGAATATGTCTACAATTTCTTCTTTGGTGTCTACATACACTATTTTAACCAATTTTTGGGTAACCTGATCTCTTAGAAAATGGTATTTAATTGGGATGTTTTTGGTTTTAGAATTCATTACTGTATTTTTAGATATGCTTATGGCACTAGTGTTATCACAATTAATAGTAATGGGATTATCATATCTTATTTGTAAATATTCTAATGTTTGCTTCATCCAAAGAACTTGTGTGCAGCAGGATGCAACAACAATGTATTATGCCTCTGCTATAGAAAGTGATGTGGATGTTTATTTCTTTCTTAACCATGCTACCAGAAATTTTCCTAAGAAAAAATCTACTGCACTGGTGTTTTTCCTATCATCTATACTATCGGCCCACTATGCATCGGTGTATGCAATTAGATTGAAGTATTTATCTTTTGGATACCATAATCCAAGTTCCAAGGCACCTTTAAGATATCTGAATATTCTCTTTACTTATTTTAAGTGAGTTTCTTTAGGTGCATATTGAAATATCCCCACAAGTCCTACAACCTATATGATGTCAGGTCTTGTTGTTGTTGAATAGAGAAAACTTCCAACCATTGATCTATACATTGTTTGCTCCACTTTTGGTGAGTCATCTTCTAGGCTTTGTTTACATCCAGTGACCATGGGAGTACTCATAGGTTTATTGTCTTCCATTTGTAATTTATTTAGCATTTCCTTGATATATTTGGCTTGGGAAACGAATATTCCATTTTCAGTTTGATTTACTTGTAAACCCAAGAAGAAGGACAGTTCTCCCAGCATAGACATTTCAAATTCTTATTTCATTTTGGTTGCAAACTTTCTTCTTATTGTAGTAAGATTACTTCCAAATATGATTTCATCTACATATACCACCACAACAATCATGTTTTGTTCCTCATTTTTTATGTATAAGTTGGTGTTATTAGTCCCTCTCTTATATCCTTGTTTTTGCAGGTACTGATCAAGCCTTGAGAACCATGATTTGGGGGCTTGCTTAAGACCATACAGGGCCTTTTTTTAGCTTACACATATAGTCCTAATTTTCTGTTAACATGAATCCTTCTGGTTGCTCAACATAGACTTATTCTTCTAGTGTTCCATTAAGGAATGTTGATTTTACATCCATCTAATAGATTTTGAAATTTCTAAAGCATGCAAATGCTAGGAACATTCCTATGGCCTCAAGTCTTGCTACTGGAGTGAAAGTCTCTTCAAAATCAATACCTTCTACTTTGGAATATCCTTTGCAAACTAATATGGCTTTGTTATTTATAATATTCCCAGTTTCATTTAGTTTGTTCTTGAAGATCCACTTGGTTCCTACCGCATTCTTGTCCTTGGGTCTTGGAATTAGTTCCCAAGTCTAATTCTTCTCTATTTGGTCTAGTTCTTCATTCATTATTTTTAGCCAATATTTAATTTTGCTAGCTTCTTTAAATGACTTAGGTTCTATTAGGGATAACATTCCTTGTTCCGAGTCAAAAATGAGTTTCCTTCTTGTTTCCACTCCTGCATTTTTATCTCCAATAATCTGACTTCCAGGATGATTCTTTTGAACTCTTTTTTATGGAGCTTTTGTCAAGAGCATTTATTCATTGTCTTCTTCATCAATATATGGTTCGATTTATTGTGTTTCATTATCATTATCTTCTTACTGATATTATACATCATCATCTTCTTGTTGATATTTTGTATCAATGTCTTGGGATATCTTTTTTTTAGATCATCTATCTTTACATTGGCACTTTCCTCTATATTTAGTATTCTAAGATTATAACATCTGTATGCTTTCTTATTAGATGAATAACCTAAAAATATTCCTTCATTAGATCTTGGATCAAAATTTCCTAAGTTATCTTTATCATTCTTAATGTAACATTTACTTCCAAAAATTCTAAAGTTTTTTATATATGTTGGCCTCCTGAAACATAGTTCATAAGGGGTTTTGTCATGGTTGGGTCTCAACTGCTCTATATTAAGTATGTGGATTGTTTTATAGATTACATATCTCTAGAATTTTTTTGGAACCTTGGCTTCATTTAGCATGGTTCTTTCATCTTCTTGAATTGTTATGCTTTTCCTTTCTATCACTCCATTCTGTTGAGAAGTCTTGGGAGCTGAAAATTGTCTTTTGATACCATGATTTTCAGAAAATTGAATGAAATCTTTAGAGGTGAATTCTTCTCCATTGTCTAATCTCAGACATTTAATTTTGAGATCAGTTTCATTTTCTACAAGGGATTTGTATGTTTTAAACTTCTCAAAGGCTTCTGATTTTTCTTTTAGAAAGTATACCCGGGTCAATCTTGTGTAATCATCAACAATCAACATAAAATATTGTTCACCATAAATACTTTTAGTTCTTGTAGTTCCACATAGATTTGTGTGAATAAGTTATAATGGTTTTGTTGTGGAATTCTCTTTTGTTTTGAACCTAACTCTTGTTTTCTTTCCTATTTGACAATGTTTACAAATAGAATATGAAGGCTTAATTACTTTTGGCAGGTCCCTAACTGCTTTTTTCTCGTTGGCTTTGATCAAGTTGTCAAATATTAAATGTCCCAACCTTCTATGCCATAGCCAACTTTCATCTACTTGGCTTAAAAAACATTTTTCTTCTTAATCTATATTAAGGATGTACACATTGCTAGATGTTCTTGGTGCAACTTCCACTAGCTTTCCAGTGTCCTTTTTTCTAATCTCAAATTTCTCAGAATCAAAAGTAAGTATGTGAACCTGATCACATGTATAACTTACACTTAGGAGATTAGGTTTGAGATTTTATACCAAAATTACATCGTCTGATTTGGTTTTATTATTTCCTAAACTAGCAGTGCCTTTTCCCAGTATTTCGGCTGACATATTATCTCCAAAAGTCACTTTTCCTTTTCCTTTCTTGTTTAACTTGAGAAATTTTCTTTGATCTCTAGCCATGTGATTGGAAAATCCACTATCTATATACCACTGACATCCTTGATTTCTCGCATATAAGGCTACATTGCACTATGTTTGCTTTTTCTTCCATACTTTTTTATTATTGGGAATATTTATTTATTTATCATATTTTGGCAATCTACATTCACTAGCTTTATGACCATAGTTGTTGCATTTGTAACATTTAACATTGTAGTCTTGTAAGGGAGAGATGGAGTTATAGTTTCTTCTTTTTTCATTATCCTTATTATTTCCATATATTTGAACATTTATTGGATTGTACTCTCTATAAGCTTTACAATGTATTGCTTTATGTCCAAAAATTTTGCAAGAATAACAATAACCAAAGAAGATATATTGATTTATGTTGGAGGAATTCATTTTGATGATTCTATTCTTTTCATTATATTTTTCATTAGTAGAAGGTGCATATTTCTATTTATTTGGGATAATTTTAAATGGTATTGTTTTTGTTTTCTTTTCTTTTCTATTTATGGGTTTCTTAAGAACATTTGCATAGCTGATTTTGTCATTTTCTTGTTATGTAGAGAGGTCATATCCTAGTCATGTCTTATCATTTGATGATCTATGACTTCTAAGAATGTTATTCAAGATTTTTGAGTTGTTTTCAAATTTATACTTAATATCTTCTTTTTCTAGTTTCCCTTTTAGTTGGACTATTTCATCCTCCAATATCTTACAATTTGTTGTTTTTCACTGAATTATTTATTCAATATTTCTTCTTTCCTTTTAGTTTCTTGGAGTTGATTTTTTAACTTAATAATCAATTTTTCTAAATCACTGATGGTTTTGGAAACTTCCTTCTCTCTTGATTTAGTAGCTTCTTCAATCTCTAGAAGCTCTTCCCTTAGTAACCTGTGTTGTTTTTTAGTTTTTCTTAGTTCTTCAATTACATGAAGGAATTCTTCTATGAAGTTCACTTCTTATTCATATTCCAAATGATTATCATCTTGAGTTTTTATTCCCATAAATATAATATCTGGCTCCTCTTCTTCATTTTCTTTCGATGAGCTATTGTCTTCTTGGGTAAAGAATGTTTTATTTTTCCTGTAGAACTTATTTTTATCATTAGTTTTGATTTTATTCTGATTTGTGAAGGTTCTTTCATCATAAATTTCCTCCTGCTTAGGATAGGGACATTTATTGGCAAAGTGTCCATTTTTTCCACAGTTGAAACATATTAAAGGAATCTTTCTTTTGTATTTCCCAGTCACTTTCTTGAGTTTCTTTATGAAATTGGAAGTTTCTTTATCAGATATATCTAATAACTCATCATTGGTCTTTTCCTCGTGCCTCATCTTTGTTTTAGATGATTTAAAGGTTGTTTCTCTTTTTGATAGTTTTATGTTTCCTATTCTCATCTCATATGCTGTAAAAATTCCATGAAGTTGATCTACTGTGAGCTTGTCAAATTCTGGCCTATCTTCAATTGTAGAAATCTTGGCATCATATCTCATAGTTAATGACCTTAATATATTTTGTACAATAGGTTTATTTGTAATTTCTTCTCCTACTTCTCTGATTGAATTAACTACCTCATCTACCCTATGAAAGTATTCAACAATTTTCTCTTCTTCTTTCATTTTCAAATTTTCAAACTGAGTTCTATAGGTTTTTAGTTTGTCTTCTTTGACTTTTCTATCTCCTTCATATGCAACTTCAAATTTGTACCATATTTCCTTAGCTGACTTACAATGCATAACCTTCACACATATAGAATTTTTCAATCCTCCTAGAATGGCATTAACTGCTCTTGAGTTATCATTGCAGCTTTTCTTACCTGCAGTATCTATGGGTGGATTGGCTGGTGCAATGTAACCATCTACAACATATTGCCCGACATCAAAACCAAGAGCCAATAGGAAGGTTTTTATTCTTATTTTCCAGAGAGCATAGCCACATCCATTGAACAATGGTGCTTTGTTGGAAGGCATTCCCTCTTGTTGATCCATTTCTTTCGGAATCTACCTTCCAGTTATTAGACTGTGTTGAAGTCACTTGCTATGATACCAATTGTTGGAAATAATGAGATGGGGGATGAATCAATATTACCCTTTTTCAACAATTAGCAATCACTTTGATATTTTATTAATTACCACAATAGATCAATAATGAACTTGTATTTAAAATCAATTATATAAATATAATTAACATGAATTACAAGGTTTTATAAAGAATAATGAAGGACACTGATCCTTTTTAGAGCACCAACTCTAGGAGACATAAATCCACTTCTTCAGGGAACTAACCCTAGGAAGCATCAACTCCCTTGTTTTTAGGGAACCAACCCCAGGAAGCACAAACTCCACTAACCCTAGGAAGCACCAAATCCCTTGTATTTAGGGAACCAAACCTAGGAAGCACCAACTCCCTTGTCTAGTAAAGGATATGAATCCTTCCTTGCTCCTCCCTTCCACCCTCGCTTCGTTAGTATAATCATTTCCTCTTCTTTGACTCTGTTTCTATTTTGATCTTTCGATCTTGACTAGAGACACCTCTTCTTCACTATTATTTCTTACTTATATAGTATTCCAACTGGTGTGAGCTATAAAGCATTGTGTCTCTTTATTTGAACCATTGCACCTCTACATTTAAATTAACAATCATAACATGTGTCTTTCCTTTATTTTTATTCATACATTATTATGAAAGATTTTCAATTTAATGAGAGGGATTTACATAAATCGATCGCGGGTATGGATCAATTCCTTTAACTCGATTCCATGCCTCTTTATTTCATTCTAAATTTAAATTGACCGAATCTAAGAGTTTTGATTAGATTTCTAATGCATTGTGTGTATTGGATTACTTAAGATAAATCAAGAAAAAGTCCAAGTCCTATATGGTTCAACGTTACTTTTAGACAGAGATAAAATTCTTACTATGTGTGTTAAATTTCGCACATAAACACTTCAAGACCTATATTCCATATGGCCATAGGTGGTGGCTACGCGCTAATCAAAACATGTGTTTAATCATTTATCAAGACCAATGGTCATGTTTTAATTTGGACGTTGATATGGACAACTGTCTTTTATTTCAAAACTTCATCCTTCAGACTTCCAGCCTTTGCAATCATTCAATCATCCCAGAGTGGATTTCATCGAAGTAGATCGGATGATCAGGACTTAATCTACAATTGAGAAGGCAGTTCTTTTTTACTTCAGGATTTTAGAGTTTTAGAACTCTGACTTCTGCAACTTTCCAACTCCTTTGAAGAAAATACCACCAGAGTTGATCCGTCGAATCTTTTAATGACTATGGTTGAGTTTTAATTTTGCATGCGTTAATTAACCATTTGAGAAAATTAGTGAAAGAATGAGGAAAGAAGAGGAATTATGAAAGCCATATACACATATGCAGATCTGAAATGAAATAATAGACAGCAAACCATAACACGCAGATTGATAATGGAGTTCGACACAAATTTGCCTACGTCTCCGGGCCTTTGTCTCTATGGGGGAGGCTTCTTTATTTATGTTCAAAAGCTCAAAAGTACATCGCAGCAGTGCCAATTGGTTACAAGAATGATCTGGTCATGTTCTTCCAGATCTCTAGAACCCTGCAAATAAAACGACATGCAAAACGGACATCCGGAGCTCCCAGAAATGGCCCGACAGCGTTTGCTCCTCAATATCATCCCTGCATAAAAATGGCTTTGGCTTGGCTTCCCTTCAGCATAACTCTTCTCTGACTGACCCTTATTGTCTTCCATGGCCTCAAATAAGCCTGGTTTATATAGATCTGAATTTGGTTATCCATCTCCAACTTCCTCCCAAAATTTGGGCTCCAAAAATGCCCAATATCTCCCAAAAATGGAGAAAATCCAATAATATCAGGCATAATAACAATTAAAATCCCAAAACTTTACAATAAAACCCACTTTTGTTTAAATTCGGGGATAAGCCCCCGATCCTTGGGCGCGCGCCCCCTTTTTGCGGTCATATGGGCCTCTATATGGCCATGCGCCCATGCGCTGGCCCCTTTCCTCGCGCTCCAGCTCCTGGTTCTGTTGGCATTGGCATATGACCTCGGGTAGTTCCATAACCCCCGTGCCTGGTTGTAGGGATAGACCCGGTTCTATGGGATCCACCCAGGATCCGTGGGCTAATTCTTATCCACACACACCCGCAGCTGCCAATCCTCCGCGCTCCCGGTTACATGGCATAGGAATATGTTAATGCCGAGGGCTAGGGCTAAGCCCCAGGCCTTTCCCCCGCCTATTAATACATTTATCAAACATAAATATAATGTTTTCCCTACGTATAATAAGAACCAACCATAGGGCGGGCGGTTAGCTCGACCCTACCAGTCCACACCCGGAAGGGAGGTCGCGGGTTCGACCCTCAACAAAACCATAATTTTACACATAACCACAATAGTCACATGGTGCCACATGGCATCCCATGACTGGGCCACATGGCACACCAACAACCAACCAAAACATGCCAAGTGTCAATCACTGGTTCGTCCACGTCACCTGCCACGCGTCAACTGCCATACTGCCCTATCATCCTGCCATGTCATCTACTGACGTCATCCCGTGCCACGTGTCACCCCTGGATTGGTCCAGCTGTCTACCCGTACCTGTGCTCTGTCACTTGCCACGTGTCGCCTCCAGGACCTACCACGTGTCGCCTCCAGGACTTGCCATGTGTCATGCTCAGGAGCTGCCACGTCAGCCTGTACAGACTGTACAATCATTCCCTTTTTTTGGCTGTTTGCCTTTTTGGACAGAACGCAATATCTTTCTCATACAGAGCCCATTTGATGAAGTAAATATACCGCCAGAATTAGGAAGACGAGATGGACGCAATGGCACTGGTTTCATCGCATTCCGACTGCAACTAACATCATAACAACACTTTTCCGTGTGATTAAAAATTATGATATGCCCGAGTATCTGAAGATGGAATTTATAAGGGAAACTGGTTTTGCACATATGAGGATATCAGATGGAGTTGGTTCACTTCTCCAGTTATCTGGTCTTCTTGCCAAGTTATCCATTGTCCGGGATACATCCAAAGCTACATAGCTATGTTTGGGTTTGGTAATGTGCATTTGTTCAGGACATGTAAAGGCCATAATTACTTGATTATGAAGCATTGAAAAAGGCTTGTTTAGCCACTCTTACGTGAGGAAGAGTGAGAGGCGTATTTTTGTGCATTAAGCCTTGTTGGCTTCTTTGTAAAAAGTTGATTGAGGCGTTTTTGCCTAAGCCTATTTTTGGCATTTTCATGTAAACTTGACCAATGAGTGTGGTTATAAACTCTTGGCAAGTGTTTCAAAAAAAAATGTAAACAGGTATGATTAGTCACAGCTCCAGGTTATCATCAATTACAGGTTGCGACTTTAAGCAGATGTGGGCGTTTGCATTCCGATTCCGAAGAACATAGGTGAAGGAGTCTTGAGGGGATGTGCCTTTTTCAGGCATTTGCGTTGCAACAATTGTAGGTGTTGGTGTTTCATTCTGATTCCGAAGAACATGGGTGCAAGAGTCTTGAGGGGATGTGCCTTTTTCAGGCATTTGCGTTGCAGCAGTTGCAGGTGTTGGTGTTGCATTCCGATTCCGAAGAACATGGGTGAAGGAGTCTTAAGGGAACGTGCCTTTCAGAGACATTTGCATACACTTGATGATGGATTGAAGCTGATACTTTTGGAGACCAAAAGTTTCTTTTGTGAGGAGGTGTGATCCAAATGGATCTCCGCACGTGAAAGAACTTAGCGCCATGTTGATTTCAAGGTGGCGACAAAAGTGTTTAAGTGGATTAATATGATTCTTTCCTAAGTTTTATTTCTCACACATTTAAATTATGCATTTGTGGGAAAAATACTTCATGCATTTTTCATATTAGTTTGATTAATGCTTTTATGAAGTGCTCATGCTTTTTATGAGCTTTAATAACTCATACATTATTATTATTCACTTGTAATTAAAATGATTAATA